>JBBDGP010001556.1:1952500-2166276 GCA_037952835.1 Lithobates septentrionalis | reverse complement strand
AACTTGTAGCTTTAGATGAACACTGTGCAGAGGTCTCACTACACTAACTTGTAGGTTTAGCTGAACACTGTGAGGTGGACGCACCACACTAACTTGTAGTTTTAGCTGAACACTGTGAGCAGGACGCACAGCACTAACTTGTAGTTTTAGCTGAACACTGTGAGAAGGACGCACCGCACTAACTTGTAGTTTTAGCTGAACACTGTGAGCAGGACGCACCCCACTAACTTGTAGTTTTAGCTGAACACTGTGAGCAGGACGCACCCCACTAACTTGTCATCTTAGCTGAACACTGTGAGCAGGACGCACCACACTAACTTGTCGTTTTAGCTGAACACTGTGAGCAGGACGCACCGCACTAACTTGTAGTTTTAGCTGAACACTGTGAGCAGGACGCACCGCACTAACTTGTAGTTTTAGCTGAACACTGTGAGCAGGACCCACCCCACTAACTTGTAGTTTTAGCTGAACACTGTGAGCAGGACCCACCCCACTAACTTGTAGTTTTAGCTGAACACTGTGAGCAGGACGCACCCCACTAACTTGTAATTTTAGCTGAACACTGTGAGCAGGATGCACCCCACTACCTTGTAGTTTTAGCTGAACACTGTGAGCAGAACGCACTGCACTAACTTGTAGCTTTAGATGAACACTGTGCAGAGGTCTCACTACACTAACTTGTAGGTTTAGCTGAACACTGTGAGCAGGATGCACCCCCCTAACTTGTAGTTTTAGCTGAACACTGTGAGCAGGACGCACCGCACTAGCTTGTAGTTTTAGCTGAACACTGTGAGCAGGACACACTGCACTAACTTGTAGTTTTAGCTGAACACTGTGAGCAGAACACACTGCACTAACTTGCTGTTTTAGCTGAACACTGTGAGCAGGACGCACCCCACTAACTTGTAGTTTTAGCTGAACACTGTGAGCAGGATGCACCGCACTAACTTGTAGTTTTAGCTGAACACCGTGAGCAGGACGCACCGCACTAACTTGTATTTTTAGCTGAACACTGTGAGCAGGACGCACCGCACTAACTTGTAGTTTTAGCTGAACACTGTGAGCGGGACGCACCCCACTAACTTGTAGTTTTAGCTGAACACTGTGAGCAGGACGCACTGCACTAACTTGTAGCTTTAGATGAACACTGTGCAGAGGTCTCACTACACTAACTTGTAGGTTTAGCTGAACGCTGTGAGGTGGACGCACCACACTAACTTGTAGTTTTAGCTGAACACTGTGAGTAGGACGCACAGCACTAACTTGTAGTTTTAGCTGAACACTGTGAGCAGGACGCACCGCACTAACTTGTAGTTTTAGCTGAACACTGTGAGCAGGACGCACCCCACTAACTTGTAGTTTTAGCTGAACACTGTGAGCAGGATGCACCCCACTAACTTGTAGTTTTAGCTGAACACTGAGCAGGACGCACTGCACTAACAGTAAATAGTCTAGCTGCCTGACTGTGGTACTAATAGGATCAAAAGAACACCAGCAATTTTCTTCAGGTAGCTGTAAATACTGTAACAAGACAAGCCTGCCTGTCAGTAAGAAGATAACAGGAACGGATCTAGCTAAACTGAATACAGTGTATATATATATATATGCAACACCTGGGATGCATATATATACACAATACACTGTAAGTGCAGCTAACTGACTGACTGGTCTGCCTAATCTATCTAACTTAAATCAAATGACACTGTCTTTCACTCTCTCTCTCTGAACGCTGGAACACACACTACACAGGGCCGCCGTGCAGGCGGCCTTATATAGTGTGGGGCGTGTACTAAATCCCTGAGCCATAATTGGCCAACGATGTTCGAGTCGAACATGGGTTCGACTCGAACACGAAGCTCATCCCTACACACAATATGGAGATTAATTAAAAAAAGAGAAAATTGACATGTGCATGCACAGTGTGTTTGATGATTAAGGCTTTGATTAATTGTATGGCTTTCATTCTACTGTGGTACATAGTACACTCATGAATAGGCAAGTAATTGCGCATAGAACATCATACATTACTGTGTTATGTCCTAACAAAAGCTCATTCATTTTACTTTGACATCTGTGAAATGGGAATATGAGTGTGTGTATAATATTTAACAAACACAATGCAGAGTAATGCATTGCAGCCCTCCACCAGGAAAAGAGTTCTATATTTCTCTTTTCACCTGCAGATGCTGAATTAGCAATGATGTGGAACAGATTAACCTTTCTGCCCTGGGGGAGAACCACAATCTCTCAAAGGTATGAGTTTAATTTGGGATCCCATACATTATGATAGTGTCCTACAGTTTTTTTTTTCCCTTATGCCCCAGTTCCCTTGATAACTGGTTGCTGAGAAAGCCATGTGTACTGAAACTCCACACGCTACAGTCTAGAATATGTCATTTTATCATGGGCTGTAATCATCCTGTAGAGTTTAATATCATAAACTGGGTACATTTTTCTCTCTTTAAGAAAGCAGAAAATAAATGGAAACTATAGCCCAAATTTGATGTCCCAATGTAATAAATAACATGTAATGTACCTTAAAATGGCACTTGTGAAATGAGATTAACTTGATAATAATAAACTGCTTTGATTAACCGGTTCAATACAGGGCAATTTCACCCCCTTCCTTCCCAGGCCAATTTTTAGTTTTCAGCGCTGTCGCACTTTAAACGTCAATTGCGCGGTCGTGCAACGTTGTACCCAAAAAAAATTGATGTCCTTTTTTCCCCACAAATAGAGCTTTCTTTTGGTGGTATTTGATCGCCTCTGCGGTTTTTATTTTTTGCGCTATAAACAAAAGAAGAGCGACAATTTTGAAAAAAACACAATATTTTTTACTTTTTGCTATAATAAATATCCCAATTTTTTTTTAAAAAAAAACTAATTTTTTCCTCAGTTTCGGCCGATACGTATTCTTCTACATATTTTTGGTAAAAAAAATCGCAATAAGCGTATATTGATTGGTTTGCGCAAAAGTTATAGCGTCTACAAAATACGGGATAGATTTATGGAGTTTTTAAAAAAATATATTTATTTATTTTTTTAGCGCCAATCGCGATTTTTTTTTCGTGACTGCGACATTATGGCAGACACATCGGACACTTTTGACACATTTTTGGGACCATTCACATTTATACAGCGATCAATGCTATAAAATTGCATTGATTACTTTGTAAATGTGACAGGCAGTGAAGGGGTTAACCACTAGGGGGCGGGGAGGGGTTAATATGTTTCCTAGGGAGTGATTACTAACTGTAGGGGGAGGGGACGCACTAGGGGAGGAGACCGATCAGTGTTCCTCCGTTCTGGGAACACAGATCG
The DNA here is from genome assembly GCA_037952835.1 of Lithobates septentrionalis. NCBI lineage: Eukaryota > Metazoa > Chordata > Amphibia > Anura > Ranidae > Lithobates > Lithobates septentrionalis. Next base: position 2,162,955 of record JBBDGP010001556.1, on the reverse strand, counting down.
CTCTCCTCAGAGCTGACAGGCTGTGGATCTGTGTGTTTACACACACAGATCCACATGCCGGTCCGGTTAACCGGCAATCGCGGGTGCCCGGCGGACATCGCGGCTGCCGGGCACACGCACCGGGTCCCGAGGAACGCGGCGGCGCGCGCGCGCCCCCTAGGCGGCCGGGAATCCCAGGGCGTCATATGACGCCCACCCAGGATGGGAGATCCCATCTGTGGACGTCATATGACTATGGGCGGGTATTGAAGTGGTTAATGTTCACACAATGTTGATTTTTGTGCCACATCAAGAAAACACTGTTCTAAATCTGTGGTGCTATACTGAGTTCTCATGTTAAAAATTAAGGCAGCTCTAGGTTGCACGGAAATACGATGTTTTAAAGCGGTAATAAACCCCATACCAAACATATATTTTATTGTTGTCTACCATCATTAGATGTGGTGACTGCATCTGTTTTCTTTTCTTTGGCCTTTTTCCATCTGTTTTCACCTAGTGATCTGGCCAGAAACACACCTTCTGTATTAGTGAGACACAAGTCTGGAGGAATGAGCACATAACAGAACCATTGTCAGTCTGTGGGGGGGGGGGGAGGTGTAGTGTGAAATGTATTAGTAGATTTAGAACCACTAACAAATTGAAACTTTCCATGGGAGCACTGGACAAAGAGGAGTGGCCAGGAGCGCCGGCAGAGGACCCATGAAGAGGAGGATTATGGCCGCAGATAAGTATAGACATGTTCGTATGTTTTTTGTTTTTTTTAATTACCTTCACAATCACTTTAAGCTGTAATATAATAAATGTTTGCTTTTGGATTTAATACTGCCTTAAGCTTTTTCTTTGAACTGTTCAAAATGATTATATAAATGTTTCAACAAGTCTGCTTTGGTATCTAGTATCTGAACAAAGTAGGAGGATGCAAATGGATTCTGAGTAAGTTAGCAGTAATATACTGTAGTAAGAAAATGCTATAATATATACTAAAGGTCAGGAGTCTTCAAACTGTGGCCCTACAGTTGTTCAAGATCTACAATTACCATCTTTGCTTGTTAAGCCTGTGAATGTCAGAGTTTTACAATTCCTCATGGGATGTGTAGTTCTGCAACAGCTGGAGGGCCATAGCTTGAAGATCCCAGCTATAGAGGAACATTTACAGGCAGAAAAAGGGTGTCTCGGAAGGACAGGGGTGGAGCCTAGCAGAGCAGACATGCATTGTTAGAGCTCCACACCGCTGAGGAGAGAAGAGAAGGACAAAGGGGAGCCTGCAGGCTCAAAAGGTATCCATTTGAACCTTTTTGCCCCAGGGAACAAACTGTGAAAGTTTGGGCAGGAAATATGGTACTGGGAGGAAACCGTGGCAGAAATAAAAATCACCTCACAAAGAGCTCACAGGCACTCACTGCAACTAAAGCAGCTCCAGTCACCTCACAAGATACAGCATCAGGGCGCTCTCACAGACAGAAAATGTCACAGCAAGACTCTCCATTTGAGTCAGATACAGAACAAATCCTCTCACAAACTTCTCCACAAGCCTCCTCAGCATCCCCAGTAATATTATTACAATTTGAAAAGATGCTTCATAAGGCTTTAAAACAAACCTCAGACCAAATAACAAAAAGCCTAACCAAAGAAATAAGAGAGCTGGGAAACCGCACCGCGGCCCTAGAAATAAAAATGGATGAAATTGAAATTACAACCCAAGTAAATATAACAGAATTGGAACAATTAAAAGAAGAGAATTTAATACTTCAAACTAAGCTCGAAGATTACGAAAATAGAGCCAGACGTTCAAACTTGCACATAAGGGGAATACCTGAAACTGTGACAGACCTGCAATCTACTATTACTGCTCTATTACAAGAACTAAAGCCAGATATCCCTATTGAACGTTTAGAACTGGACAGAGTACACAGAGCCCTCACAGCCAAAAAGAAAGATGGACCCCCACGTGATATAATCACAAAATGTCATTATTACAGAACGAAAGAACAAATACTAATTGCTGCAAGAGAAAAAAAGGAACTTAATTTTCAAGGACACAATTATCAAATTTTTGCTGACCTATCCCAACTTACTATTACTAAAAGACGATCCATGAAACCCCAACTAATGGAACTGCAACGCCACAACATTATGTATCAATGGGGCTTCCCCTTTTCAGTCAGATTTAACTACCAAGGTACAAGTTACAGAAGCAGATCAGCAGATGAACTACAACAAACCCTTTTAAAATTAAATCTGACAGAACCCACAAGCAGCAACTCTCCCACACGCAGAAGAATGACATCATCTTCACCTTCAGGCAGCACTCAGAAAATTCCAGAACAAAATGGGAATCATCATTCTCACAAAAGAGGCCGTTATGCCACATCATACATGGACCAAGAAGATTCAATGGACTGACATCCTAATTCCTGATATCTCTTCATTTATTATACTAAGAGATGGTTCTCTATAAAAAAAAAACTGTATTTATAACTGAATGTAACTGCATTCTGATAGTCACACACTGTGTGGGATCATGTTACATTCCAGTTATATTTCTTATTACTTCTGATTCATATAGCCTTAGAATATATAAGTGAAATAAGGAAATTCTTGTTCAGTTATATATTATCAGGTAATAACAATAGATTTATTACTTTTTAGGACAAATATGTTCAATAATCCAGAAGTAATGGAAGCTTTTTCTTTCTTTTCTTAAAACAAATATATTATTACCTAACTAGTTCCTAGAATTATGTTTTTGTTTATTCTAATCTGAAGCAATACAACCTCAATTTTATGAGTTAACATATCTAAACAGTTACATATGAATAAAATATGTAATTGTTTACTCTAAAAGGGTTAAAATCCCAAAATAATTCAAACTATCTTCATCAATACCAAAGTTATTAACAGTACCTTTCTAACTGAATTATTTAGCCTAGGGCAAGACTAACCATATACAACCACCCTGGAATAAATAATTTCAACAAAAACTATATTCTGCACTCCAATTAATGAAACATCATTTTGATGTCTTTTGACATAGCACTTCTCTCCTGTAAGCGGAAGATCCGTGTACCCTCATTAGCCCTCCTCATTCTCCCAACCATATTATGTGGGAGTGTGACGAAGGCACTTATTCCCCTGAGAGAGATATTTATTCTCTTTCACGGGTAAATTGTGATTACTTGCAAAAAATAATTTATACAATATATCGTCTAATCTCATATGTTTTTGGTTTACTCTTTACTCCAGAATTCACTGGTTTCTTTTCTATCTATTCATCCCTTCAGTCCTCACAGGTTGATCTGTGCAGTCAGCTCTGCATAACAAAAAGTAAGTCAAAACTATTTGATCTATTGCCATGGCACCACTGAATATACTTTCCCTGAATGTTCAGGAAATAAATGTCCCTCAAAAAAGGACCAAAGCCTTCCGTACTTTCCATAACAAGAAGGCTCACATAGTATGCCTCCAAGAAACACACTTCACCAAAGATTCTACTCCAAAATATATTTCTCCTTTTTATCAACAAATTTACACGGCTTCTGCCTGTACCAAGCAAAGGGGAACTCTAATTGCATTTCACCGATCCACACCATTCACCTTATCATCAGAAATTAAAGACCCAGAAGGTAGATACCTGATACTCATGGGTTATATAATGGATACAGCAATCACGGTGATTTCCTACTACGCTCCTAACAAACAACCTACACCATTCCTCTCACATATATTACAAGTGATTAATACACACAAAATAGGAACAGTGATAATGTGTGGGGATTCGAACCAGGTCCTCCTCCCATTTCTAGATAAATCACCTTTTACACCATCCAAAATAACCTCTAGATTACCTTTTTCTCAACTTCTTTCCAAATACAATCTGGTAGATTCGTGGAGAGAAAGTAACCCAATGAAAAAGAAATTCACTTATTTCTCGCACCCTCATCAAACCTTCACCAGAATAGATCATATTTTTCTAACAATAGGAATGATACCAGAAATTATTGCATCAGATATAATTCCGATTCCGTGGTCTGACCATAATGCAGTATACACTACTATAGCCTCAGCCATACCAAAAGCGCATGACCCAACGTGGTACTTACCGGACATAATGCTCAAACACCCACTACATCAGATGGCCATTGAACAAGCTTTAAAGGAATACATATCAATTAATAATACAACAGACATCTCCCCAATAACACTGTGGGAAGCTCATAAGCCTGTCTTGCGTGGTACAATACAAAGACAAATGGCACTATTTAAACGGGAACGCAAAAATCTAGCAAAAAAACTAGAACTCAATTTTAATGCAGCCTACATATCATTTCAAGATAATCCATCTCAGAGTACAAAATCTCATCTGGAAAAATCTAGATTGGAATACGATCTATTTCTCACTGAGTCAGTTGATAAATCCCTCAAACGCTCCAAACACAATTTCTACATGAATACAAACAAACCAGGTACATATTTGGCTCGGGCATTAAATTCAACTAACAAATCTTTCAAACCAATACGTTTGAAATTATCAAAAAATGTTTACACTGTTAATCCAGTTAAAATATTCCATAAATTTCACTCACATCTCGCAACTTTATACAAGACAAACAATGAATTTAATCCTACAGAGGCTGAATTCTTCTTCTCAAAAATAACCTTACCTGAGTTATCTCAGAATCATAAAAGCAGTTTGGATGAGCCTATAACTATAGATGAAGTTGCTAACGCCATAAAAGACCTAAAACTTAACAAAAGACCAGGCCCAGACGGCTACTCGGCTTTATACTATAAAACATTCTCAGAAATACTCTCTCCCATTCTCACTGAAACTTTTAACAAACTTCTAGATGGACATTCTTTTCGGCAAGAAACACTAATGGCAATTGTTTGTATGATCCCAAAACCCCTTTCTGATGATACTTCCTGTGTGAATTATCGGCCTATCTCTCTGTTAAACCTCGATATTAAATTATTAGCAAAAATAATAGCAAAACGCCTCAATAGCATTATAGGAAAATTAATACATAGAGATCAAGTAGGCTTCATGCCAAATAGACAGGCAGGCGATAATATACGCAGGGCAGTGTTATTGGCACATATTGCTAAAAAACGGAAAATCCCTTTATGTTTTCTATCTCTCGATATTAAGAGGGCATTTGACACAGTATCCTGGCAATATATGCAATATTCATTACAAAAATGGGGTTTTGGACCCCACTTTTTAACATGGATCAAAGCATTATATAACAAACCCAAAGCCTATATAAAATATGCTGGATACAAATCTGAAGCCTTTAATATCGAAAGAGGTACCCGACAGGGTTGCCCATTATCTCCCTTATTATTTGCCCTTATACTCGAACCCATGGCCCAATACATCAGAACAAACCAAACTATAACTGGCATTGAAGTAGGAGGTATTACACACAAATTATGTATATTTGCAGACGATATATTACTTTTTCTATCATCACCACAGGTCTCTGGTCCTAACTTAATACCAGCTCTTGATGGATTCGCAGCCCTATCCGGCCTTATGATTAATCCTAAGAAATGCCTAGTGCTTAATATTTCACTCACAAACATGGAATTGATCCCGGCTAGGGCTGCACTCCCATTCACATGGGCAGAAAAATCAATCCCATATCTTGGAATTCATTTAACAGCATCTCATTCTGACTTATTCTCAACCAATTATCCTTCTGTATTAAGACAGATCACAAATCTAATAAAACAATGGTCGCAACTTCCTTTATCCTGGATAGGGAAGATTAATGCAATCAAAATGACTATTATACCCAAATTGCTTTATCTATTCAGAGTCCTCCCTATTCCAATACCTTCCTATTTTTTGAGATTAGTACAAAAAAAAGCAACTTTGTTTATATGGGGCTCTTCTAAACCACGTATACCTATACACACACTACATCTTCCCAAAAATAAAGGAGGCCTGGGATACCCTAATTTTACTAACTACTACAGAGCAGCACATTTGGCCAGTCTGTCCAAATACCATGCAAAACAGGAAATCCCATTATGGGTATTTATAGAGGCTTCAGAAAATGACCCTCTATTAATATCAAATTTATTATGGCTTGATCCTAAAGACCGCTTTAAAATTCATAATCCCATAACTAAACACTTCTTATCTCTCTGGGATAAACTAAAAACCAAATATCAGTTACAATCTCCACACAATCCTCTCCTTTCTTTTATCAGAAATCCGGCCTTTTACCCGGCATGGATCTACCCAAATTCTTTTAAAGCTTGGACAACATCAGGCATTCAGACACTAAATGACTTCATAGCATCTAAATCATTCCTTTCATTCCCATCGCTTAGAGAAAAATATGATCTATCAAACTCTGAGATATTTAGATATCTCCAAATCAAAAATTTCTATACACCATTCCTAAAGGGGGATACACCATTATCCCAATTATCCATTTTTGAATCAATCTGTACAAAAGATCCATTTGCTAAAGGTACAATTTCATCACTTTATAATCAATTATATGGAGTAGCAAATCTTAATAGACCCTCTTACGTTCAGAGGTGGGAGGAGGACCTGGGACGAACTTTAGAAGACACGGACTGGTCTAACATATGGCTCACATCTAAGTCATCTTCACCCAACATCTTAGCACTGGAGACAAATTATAAAGTCCTAACTAGAGTGGCAAAATATTCACCTAATACCTCAGCTCTTTGTTTTCGAGGATGCCCAGAAATAGGCACACATTTACACATATGGTGGACATGCCCAGTAATCCAAACCTTCTGGAAGGAAGTCTTCGTGATTGCATCTAAAATATTTAAAAAAATAATACAACCAGATCATATTTAACGTTACTTAATCTAAAACCGGAATGGTTAACACTCTCTCAATTCAAACTTATGATCCAACTAATAACGGCTGCAAAACAAACAGTGGCCAAGGCATGGAAATCTCCTACATTGGTACTAGCAGAAACCATTCACAGAATGAATAATACAATGTCCCATGCTAAGATGGTAGCCATCGATCAAAATCAAATTCCAAAATTTTAAAAACTTTGGCATCCTTGGATAAAACAACAGTTCCTGTCAAACTTCAATGACTCTGTCCTGTTGCCATGGTAACAGATTAAATGACTTACAGAGACTCCCATTCTAAGGCTTCAAAGAGAACTAAAAAGAATAATAAACTGACGAGCGGGACAACCTTGTGGACCATACCTCTACCTTTCAACCCTTTTTCTTCTTTCTCTTTCCTTTTCTCCACCTTACGATTAAAGCTCATTATCAGAATTTATTTGACCTATATACACTCTACTTGTAAACAATATGTATAGTAGGTATAAATCATTTAAATACCTACAAAAGTAACTAAGGAAATGATATATATCTTTAATTTAGGTTTACGTGAACCCAATGTTTAATATTTGAAATTTCATGATATTTACCTATATAAACCCTACTGTAAAACAATGAGCTTACTTTATAGATCCTTGTAAACTTACTTTATGTATCTTTATAACATTGTATACTCAATAAACTTCTTTTGACAAGGAAAAAGGGTGTCTCATATGCATGGAGCAGTTTAATCATTTAAGACAGTGCGGAAGATTTACTAGAACTGGAGAGTGCAAAATCTGGTGCAGCTCTGCATAGAAACCAATCAGCTTCCAGATTTCATTGTCAAAGCTTAATTCAACAACTTGAAGTTAGCAGTTGATTGGCTACCATGCACAGCTGCACCAGATTCTGAGTGCTTCCATTTTAGTAAATCTTCTGCAGTGTTTTTAAAATGGCATTATCCATGGAACCACTACCTCTCAGTAAACAACTATTCATGGACTTATTATCCTGCTGCATAGGTGTCCAGTGTCATTGGGAGAGTGTAGCAGGAAAGCAATGTGATATTAGTACTTCCTGTCAGTAGGAAGACTAGGGAAAATTGGATGCAGCTCTGTACTGCCTTGCTCTGCAGAAATAAACCACTATTATTGTAATATATTACTGGCTAAATACAGTCAGCAATAAATCACTAGAAGTTCTCTGTTGCTATAGAGCTGCATAGAAGAGCTGCATCAGGTGCCCACTAACTTGATCCATAAACCTACGAAGGAAAAAACGTATAAAAATTACATTTTATGTATATCTTTAGATAATGACACACTCCACAGTGATTCCTTTATACACACAAACAATAGCTGCAACCTAGTGTTTTAACAGAAACACTCTGTCTCAGTATCTATTATAGCACGTTGGACCTTTACCAAATAAAGTGTTTGTTACCCTAAAAAATATATATATATATATTGATCCTGTTCCTTTAGGCCTGATTCACACCTATGCATTTTTAGTGCTTTTTGCATTTTGCAGATTTGCACTACAGAACGTGTTCCATAGGAAACCATGTTAAATGGACTGTAGTGCAAATCTGCAAAATGCAAAAAGCACTAAAAATGCATAGGTGTGAATCCAAATGTTAAAACAAAGAAAAAGGGAGAGGGACCTTAGCTCCTCCTTAATAGAATCCGGTGTTCTCAGGTGAGTAATATCTGGCCATATAGCGGCCTCACCCGTTAGAGATTCAACCAGTTCCACCATCAATTTGGGGTGTCCTAACATAAATGTTAGTATTAGAGACCCCCAAATGTGGTTGTCCTCTGAATTGAACACATTACCAAAAGAAAATTGTGAAAGTCACAAAGCAATTCTTCAGAGAGGACAGGCCGGTGGAAAAACTATTAATCATTTATTGATTATCCATGTAGAAAAGCTTACAGAAAAAGTTAAACGGAAAAAATTACAAAAATGGATACAGTAATAATGTACTTCTATCCACAAAACATATTAAAAAGACTTAGGGGGTCATTTACTATAGCGCTATGGCGCTAATTCGCACAAATTGCCGCAAATTAGCGCTAATTCGCGGCAATTTAGCGCGAATTAGCGCTAATAGCGCTAATTCGCGCTAAAACGGTATTCACTATAGCACTGGTGAGAAAATACTCCCAAAATCGAATTTACTATAGCTCCCTGAAACTAAATAGCGCCCAAACCCTTACTCTGCTAAAACCTAGAGAATTGCACATGGAAATAATGTTTAGAGCATGATATAATTGCCTAAATGGTACTGAAATATGCGGTATATTATTTAAAGATTATCTGCTTTTAAACTGTGTGAAAAAGTGATTTCTACACTGAAATATCTTTAAAAGTCTGAAAAGTGAAAAATTCCCCGTTTTGGACAACTAGGTGCCAACACAACTGAGCATGCTCAGACCTGAAAATAACTCTCATTTTAACTCAAGTGTCTTTTTTACCTGGAGGTATAGTAAATACCAAAATGAGAGCTAATTAGAGAACATTTTTTGGGAGTTAAAATCTGCTCTAATTTAGTCCAAATGAAGTTTCAGTCATTGATTCTAATGGAACAATTCTAACTTTCACAAAAAAACCTTTTTAATGTTGAGATGAAATGTATCTTTCTGTGAAATAAATTTTCCTTTGCAACATTGTTGCTTCTACTTAAAATATTTTGATTTTAAGAATGCTACAATGTGGAATGTTTTGATGTTTTGGTAAAATATATTTTTCTCTGTCACTTTCACTTGTTACTCTTCATCTCACAACCATCTTTACCCCAAACTCACACAGGTGGCTTTATAATCCACAAACAATACCATTGCTGATGACAATTTAAAATGAATCACAATTTTTTTGTGCTTTTTATTATTTCCAAATATTCATAATTTGAGCCCAAAAAATGTGATATGTGTACCAACATCAGAAATCAAAATGTAATTCCCAAAAATTTGAGGGTAATATTCTACTCTCACCCACAAAAAAACACCAAATATCACAGAATAAATCAAGAAGAATAACTCTTGAGTAATGTAATTCCATCACCTGTATGTCCATCACCTGTATGTCCATAGAAATGCAGTATTTATGTGTTTTTATGTGTATTTATGTGTAGTTATGTGTAGTTATGTGTAGGAGGGTCTCACACGTGGCAGCTCTGTGGCTTAGAGGTTAGAACTTCTGCTTAGTATCTCTGAGGGTCTAGGTTCAAATCCCAACCATGTTACTTCATGTAGAGAAGTTGTCTCATCTCCCAGGTCTTATAACTATGTCTAATTGTAGTAGTTATGTGTAGGAGGGTTCCACCACCATTGTAAGTCTTTTCCAGATACACTATATAGCCAAAAGTATTGGGACGCCTGCCTCTACACACACATGAACTTTAATGGCAGCCCAGTCTTAGTCCGTAGGGTTAAAATTTGATTTGGCCCAATCTTTGCAGCTAGAACAGCTTCTGGGAAGGCTGTCCACAAGGTTTAGTCTGCCTATGGGAATGTTTGACCATTCTTCCAGAAGTGCATTTGTGAGGCCAGGCACTGATGTTGGATGAGAAGGCCTGGCTTGCAGTCTCTACTCTAATTCAGCCAAAGGGTGTTCTATCGGGTTGAGGCCAGGACTCTGTGCAGGCCAGTCAAGTTTCTCCACCCCAAACTTGCTCATCCATGTCTTTATGGACCTTGCTTTGTGTACTGGTGTGCAGTCATGTTGGAACAGGAAGGGGCTTTCCCCAAACTGTCCCCACAAAGTTGGGAGCATGAAATTGTCCAAAATGTTTTGGTATGCTGATGCCTTAAGAGTTCCCTTATCTGAAACTAAGAGGCCAAGCCCAACCCCTGAAAAACAACCCCGCACCATAATCCCCCTCCACCAAATCATTTGGACCAGTGCACAAAGCAAGGTCTATAAAGACATGGATGAGTGATTTTGGGGTGGAGGAACTTGACTGGCCTGCACAGAGTCCTGACCTCAACACAACAGAACACCTTGGGGATAAATTAGAGAGGAGACTGTAGGTCAGGCCTTCTCGTCCAACATCAGTGCCTGACCTCACAAATGCACTTGGAAGAATGGTCAAACATTCCCATAGACACACTCCTAAACATTGTGGACAAGAAGAGTTGAAGCTGTTATAGCTGCAAAGGGTGGGCCAAATGAGTTTTGAACCCAATACTAATACTGGGATGCCATTACAGTTCATGTGTGTTTAAAGGCAGGCATCCCAATACTTAGGCCAATATACTGTATATTGCTTGTGACACTGAGCATGGCTATGGACTTAGGGCAGAGATGCAGACAACATGTGTGGGGCTGCCTGGTGGCTAAGTGGGTAGCAGTTCTGTCTAGCAGCACCTGGGATGTTGGTTCAATTCCCCAACATGCTAATGCTTGTGTTGAAGTTTATATGTTCTCCCTGTGTGGGTTTCTCACCACAATCCAAAGACATGCTGGCATCTTATTTGTCTCCTGTCGAAATAGGTTCTAATGTAAGATTGTTAATTTTGGACTTTATATTGGAAGTTCATTGCAGCCAGGGACTGATGTTAATGTTTATTAGCACTAATCATGCCCAGGGACTTGGACATTTCAAATTTTAGGGTTTACACTGCACAGGTACATATGCTTAGAAAACTGTTGCTTTGTTTATGTGGATGCAAATGGACTTTGATCTTTGTCCTGTAGTTGGAGATTTGATGCACATAGCCAAGGCTAACACAGTTGCAAATACTATTATGTGTTCCTGCTCATCAGGTGCAATCACTTTAGACATACGTGAAGAGACAGATTGAAAGATACTGGTGGGCGTGTACTTCTATTGGGTGTGTCAGTGTGCTAACAATACAACCTCTCTTATATAAAGGCCTGCAGTAGGGGGGTTCGTTTGGCCTGAGAAGGTCAGGTTTTTTGTTGTGATGGAGAAGGAATGATATTGGGAGATTTGATGAAATTCTTGTGCATTTTTTCAATCAAAAGTGGGTTTATGTGGCCATGCTGTCAATGTTGTGTGTGTATTGTTCCTGTCTGATCATGCAAACATCGTTTGGAAGCATCTGCTGAGCTACTATTTTTGATCTCGTTTAATCGTGTACACCGAAATGTAGCTTCCAGCAGAACATGGTCACCAATGTATGTATGTGTGGATTGTGGGCTGGTGGTGGGTGTTTTGAATAAGTCTTTTGCAATATTATGTTGGAATGCTTTGTAAGAATGACTGTTAAGTATGTTTCTATAATCTTTCAGATAATGTGATGTGTTGCCCGTTATACACTGAAATTTAAAGCTGTGTCCACTCTAAGTTTTTGTCTAATTTTAGATTGTAAGCTCCTATGAGCAGGGCCCTTAAAATTCCGTTGCTAAATGTAGTACCATATATCCTGTCCAAATTTTTTTGAAGCTAGTAAATGTAAATTTATTTTTTTTCTGCTGGTAAAATAAATACATTGAGCTTTTGTTGTGGTGTGTGTGTGTGTGTGTGTGTGTGTGTGTGTGTTTTTTCCTTCTACTTTTCTTTCTTTAGTTTTTGTGGGTGGTGGTTTTGGGAAAGTGCAATATCTCTTTTATATTTTATTTCAATATGTATTTGTGCACCAAAAAACTAATCTCTTTGTCCTGGTTCACATGCTACTTTGAAATTGCGCTACTTCACTTGAAGTAGCACGATTTCAAAGTAGCAAGGTCAGCGTGATTTCAGGTGGCTTCATACACAAATGTCTACTGAAGTCGCACCTGAAATCGGCAAAAGTAGTGCAGGAACTACTTTAGCAAATTGATGCGGTGCCACAAAAAAAGTTGCATCAATTGGAACAGTGCCATTGCCAATAGTCATGCGATTTGATCTCTCAAATCGAATGACCAATCGCTCCAATGTAAACCTAGGCTTCTGCACAACTGCAAGTTATATATAAAGATTCCACCTTTATCATTAACAGCTGTGGAGAATTGCAGGTAATGAATTCAGCTGGTGGATAGGCAGTGTTTGAATGTGTGGTGTGATTTGACATGTCAAATCTGTGGCAATTGCACTGTTCTAATTGGTGCGATTTGTATTGATATTGGTGCAGAAACCTGCACTGATGTCTCTGATGATGCCCCCACAGTCGGGACTGACATGCAGAAATTAAATTGTGGGAGTTCAGCTGAACGATTTCCTCCCTCTGTCAGTGTGAACCAGGGCTCAAACTGGGCTTTTTGCCTTTGTAATTCACCTGCTGCTAACCCAGGGACACCATTTCTTAGCAAACTCCCTTAAGTTTACCTTCAAATATATGTAGAAATACAGATTTGCATATCTGAAAATAAAAAAATACTAATTGTGGTTGAGATCAAATATTCGCAGCTGCAATCAAAAGCGTGGTTTCACCTTCTGACCTGGAAATTAGTCATTGTATACACCCGGAAGTTCCTGTGCTGGTCAGGATCTCCATCTAGGTGGACAGGGCGAGGTCTCTTTAGCAGGGAGGAGGTGCTGCTCATTGGCCGGGTAAGTGTAGCATATGTACTTGTACTTAACCACTTCAGCCCCGGAAGGATTTACCCCCTTCCTGACCAGAGCACTTTTTACAATTCGGCACTGCGTCGCTTTAACTGCTAATTGCGCGGTCATGCAATGCTCTACCCAAACGAAATTTGCGTCCTTTTCTTCCCACAAATAGAGCTTTCTTTTGATGGTATTTGATCACCTCTGCCGTTTTTATTTTTTGCGCTATAAACGGAAAAAGACTGAAAATTTTGAAAAAAAATGATATTTTCTACTTTTTGTTATAAAAAAAATCCAATAAACTAAATTTTAGTCATACATTTAGGCCAAAATGTATTCGGCCACATGTCTTTGGTAAAAAAAAATGTCAATAAGCGTATATTTATTGGTTTGCGCAAAAGTTATAGCGTCTACAAACTAGGGTACATTTTCTGGAATTTACACAGCTTTTAGTTTATGACTGCCTATGTCATTTCTTGAGGTGCTAAAATGGCAGGGCAGTACAAAACCCCCCCAAATGACCCCATTTTGGAAAGTAGACAGCCCAAGGAAATTGCTGAGAGGCATGTTGAACCCATTGAATATTTTTTTTTTTTTGTCCCAAGCGATTGAATAATGACAGAAAAAAAAAAAAAAAATTTACAAAAAGTTGTCACTAAATGATATATTGCTCACACAGGCCATGGGCATATGTGGAATTGCACCCCAAAATACATTCAGCTGCTTCTCCTGAGTACGGGGATACCACATGTGTGGCACTTTTTGGGAGCCTAGCCGCGTACGGGGCCCCGAAAACCCAGCACCACCTTCAGGATTTCTAAGGGCATACATTTTTGATTTTACTCCTCACTACCTATCACAGTTTTGAAGGCCATAAAATGCCAAGATGGCACAAACCCCCCCCAAATTACCCCATTTTGGAAAGTAGACACCCCAAGCTATTTGCTGAGAGGCATGGTGAGTATTTTGCAGCTCTCATTTGTTTTTGAAAATGAAGAAAGACCAGAAAAAAAAAAAATTTTTTCTTTTTTCAATTTTCAAAACTTTGTGACAAAAAGTGAGGTCTGCAAAATACTCACTATACCTCTCAGCAAATAGCTTGGGGTGTCTACTTTCCAAAATGGGGTAATTTGGGGGGGGGTTTGTGCCACCTGGGCATTCCATGGCCTCCGAAACTGTGATAGGCAGTGAAGAGTGAAATCAAAAATTTACGGCCTTAGAAAGCCTGAAGGCGGTGCTTGGTTTTCGGGGTCCCGTGCGCGGCTAGGCTCCCAAAAAGTCCCACACATGTGGTATCCCCGTACTCAGGAGAAGCAACAGAATTTATTTTGGGGTGTAATTTCACATATTCCCATGGCACGTTTGAGCAATATAACATTTAGTGACAACTTTGTGCAAAAAAAAAAATAAAAAAAAAAAATTTGTCTCTTTCCCGCTACTTGTGTCACAATATAAAATATTCCATGGACTCGACATGCCTCTCAGCAAATAGCTTGGGGTGTCTACTTTCCAAAATGGGGTCATTTGGGGGGGGTTTGAACTGTCCTGGCATTTTATGCACAACATTTAGAAGCTTATGTCACACATCACCCACTCTTCTAACCACTTGAAGACAAAGCCCTTTCTGACACTTTTTGATTACATGAAAAAATTATTTTTTTTTGCAAGAAAATTACTTTGAACCCCCAAACATTATATATTATTTTAAAGCAAATGCCCTACAGATTAAAATGGTGGGTGTTTCATTTTTTTTTTTTCACACAGTATTTGCGCAGCGATTTTCAAACGCATTTTTTGGGGAAAAAACACACTTTTTTAAATTTTAATGCACTAAAACACACTATATTGCCCAAATGTTTGATGAAATAAAAAAGATGATCTTAGGCCGAGTACATGGATACCAATCATGACATGCTTTAAAATTGCGCACAAACGTGCAGTGGCAACAAAATTAATACATTTTTAAAAGCCTTTAAAAGCCTTTACAGGTTACCACTTTAGATTTACAGAGGAGGTCTACTGCTAAAATTACTGCCCTCGATCTGACCTTCGCGGTGATACCTCACATGCATGGTGCAATTGCTGTTTACATTTGACCCAGACCGCCGCTTGCGTTCGCCTTAGCGCGAGAGCAGGGGGGAGAGGGGTGCTTTTTATTTATTTATTTTTTTTCTTTATTATTTTTTTGCTTTTTTATCTTCTTTTTAAACTGTTCCTTTCATTTTTTTTTTTTAAATCATTTTTATTGTTATCTCAGGGAATGTAAATATCCCCTATGATAGCAATAGGTAGTGACAGGTACTCTTTTTTGAAAAAATTGGGGTCTATTAGACCCTAGATCTCTCCTCTGCCCTCAAAGCATCTGACCACACCAAGATCGGTGTGATAAAATGCTCCCCCAATTTCCCAATGGCGCTATTTACATCCGGCGAAATCTAAGTCATAAAATGCTCGTAGCTTCCGGTTTCTTAGGCCATAGAGATGTTTGGAGCCACTCTGGTCTCTGATCAGCTCTATGGTCAGCTGGCTGAATCACCGGCTGCATTCTCAGGTTCCCTGTTGAGACAGGAGAGCCAGAGAAAAACACGGAAGACGGTGGGGGGGGGGCATTCCCTCCCACTGCTTGTAAAAGCAGTCTAAAGGCTAATTAGCCGCTAGGATTGCTTTTACATGAAAGCCGACCGCTGGCTAAAAAGAATGATACCAAGATGATACCTAAACCTGCAGGCATCATTCTGGTATAACCACTCAAAGTCGTGAATGGCGTACCTGAAGACAAAAAAATGGTTAACAATAAAGCACAGTAAACGGTAAAGTATAAAAAATTGCATACCTGAAAAGCAAACATGATAAAACATAATAACAATAAAACATTGCAGAATAGAATACAGTAAAAAAGAGCAGAACAATAGAGAGAGAGAATAGAGAGAGAGAACAATAAAACGACAACTATTTTTTTTTTATTTTTGTTTGTGTTTTTTTTTTTTTTTTACACTTTTTTTTTGTAACTGTAACTTTTATAACTGTAACCGCTTCCAGGTTCGGGTCTCTCAAAATGCGATGGCATCTTGGGAGACCCTGTGAAAGTGTGCCTAGTCTGTGCAATGCTGCACCCTACGCTAATACTCAACTAGTGAATGGTAGCGTTCAAAACATTCACCAATGCAAAGACCAGGATTGTCAGGACAGGAGGGACAATAATAGTGAGTGTCACGCCTATATCCGCGCTAGCTGCAGACACAACATCTTTTTTGGGGGGGTTCGTTGGGTAGGGGTACTCGGGAGGACATAAAGAAAATGCCTCTCATGCAGCCGACTGCATTTGGTTGGGGATGTGAATGGGGGAAGTACGGGCGCTGCAGAAGCGGTGGGTTCCCAATTAGGATTGGCGAATGCAGCAGGAAGGGCACTATGGGCACGACGGGCCTGTGTTTGTCTTTTTGGTGGCAGCGGGACACTACTTGTGCTTGCCACCTCACCAGCTTGAACTGCACTTATGGGACTCGCCACGTCACCAAGTGTTACTGCAGTGCTGGTTTGACTACGACCGGGGTGTACTAGGCCGCTGGTGCTTGCCAGTTCACCAAAACGCTACAAAAAAAAGTGACAGTGATCGATCAATACTGCACTTGGGTGGGCTGGACTGGGCTGGGCCGGGCGGAGGGGCAAAACGCAGGTGCTAGCAGGTATCTGGGCTGATCCCGCTAACACTGCGTTTTTGGGAACCCTAAACTGCTGGGGACGCCAGTATAGATCTGATCGGATCAGATATTGATGCGTTCAGATACTATACCACTAAGGGAGGTGTACGGTGCGTGTACGGTGCGTGCATGGGTGTTCGCGGTACTGGTGCTAATCTGACGCTGCCTAGGGCGACGCATATCACCGCCGGGCGATCAGGGGGCTAAACCTTTTTTAGGTAATAAACGGCGGGTGCCCTGACACTATAAAAAATAAACAAACTAACCAGCGTCACCCGTAACGGTTATACGGTGATCAGTGGTAAAAGGGTTAACTAGGGGGCCATCAAGGGGTTAAAACATTTATTAGATAGTATATGGGGGTCCCTGTCGCTATAAAACACTGACGGCGAACCTAAATATTTACGTCCCTAACTAGCGTCACCAGCGACACTAATACAGCGATCAGAAAAATGATCGCTTAGCGACACTGGCGACAGGGGGTGATCAAGGGGTTAAAACTTTATTAGGGGGGGGGTAAGGGGGGTACCCTAGACCTACAGGGGGCTAAACTTTTATTTGGTAATAAACGGCGGGTGCCCTGACACTATAAAAAATAAACAAACTAACCAGCGTCACCCGTAACGGTTATACGGTGATCAGTGGTGAAAGGGTTAACTAGGGGGCAATCAAGGGGTTAAAACATTTATTCGGTAGTATATGGGGGTCCCTGTCGCTATAAAACACTGACGGCGAACCTAAATATTTACGTCCCTAACTAGCATCACCAGCGACACTAATACAGCGATCAGAAAAATGATCGCTTAGCGACACTGGTGACGGGGGGTGATCAAGGGGTTAAAACTTTATTAGGGGGGGTAAGGGGGGTACCCTAGACCTACAGGGGGGTAACAGTCACTACCCTAACACTGCTAACTGTCACAAACTGACACTATGCAGTAATCAGGAAAAACAAAACAAAACAAAAAAAACCTGCTTGGTGTCAGTTTGTGACAGGGGGGGGGTGATTGGGGGGGGATCGGGGGGCGATCGGGGGGCGATCGGGGGTGTAAGGTATGCCTGGCATGTTCTACTGTGTGTGTGTGAGTGTTGGTGCACTTACATGTCATCTCTCCTCGGCGCTGGAACGGAAACTCCCGAGCCGAGGAGAGATGACATCACATCCTCTGCCTCTGTGTACTATACAGAGGCAGGGGATGTTTGTCATTGGCTGGGAGCGATCGCGAGGGGGGGGCCACGATCGGATGGCCTCCCCCTCGTCTCCCATCGCTTCCAACCAAATGCCGACCGCAACTGGCACCGGGGGGGGGTCCGATCGGACCCCCCACCCGCGGGAAGGCAATCACGTTTCAGGTACGTGATTTTGCCTGCCCGTGCCGCTCTGCTCACGTATATAGGCGTGAGGCGGTCGGCAAGTGGTTAATCAATGCGGGGGTGGATGTCATAGTTAGATTTGGTGTGGGTGGGGTTCATTGATTTGTTTGGCATCACCACACATTTGCTTCCGTCCCATGTGCACACATCACTTCCTGCATTTGTTCTGCTGATGTAAATCAGTAAGGACTATGCAAGTATAAAGGAGAGCTCCTTTTATTAAAATATATATGACTTGTTTCACAGCTGGGCGAATTTTCCAGCAAATTTGGACCTCTGAGTTGCATGACAAGTTGTATCCCATGATTCTCAATGACAACCATTCATATCTGTGCTACTTTAAAGCCCCATACACACTATCAGTTTTTCTGCTGAGTTAGTCCTTCAGATTTACCAAAACCATATAATATGAGGTCAAACCTTAGGAGTTTCAATGTGTATGCAATCAGGCAGGCCCTTGCACTACATGGTTTTGGTAAATCTGAAGGACTAACTCAGCAGAAAAACTGATAGTGTGTATGGGGCTTAAGTCGCACCAACTTCAAAGTAGTCCCTGTACTACTTTGGTGTGACTTGAGGTATATCAGGTACAATATTACACAGGCATTCCCAGAAGTTGGGGCCAAGTTGCAGCGGCAAAGTGGCAGCAAAATAGTGTGACTTTCAGGTCGCAGCAGTGTGAATGAGATTCAAGGAATAACACCTTTGAATTTGGCCCTATTGTCACTTGTGCATCCTGAAGGTGTAGCAAATTCGTCCCTGCACTACCTTGGTTTGACTTTGATGCAATTTGAGGTCCATACACCACAAGATTACACAGACATTGCTTCAAGTCATGACAAAGCTGTGCAATTTTAAGGTCGCACAAGTGCAAATGGGGCCTTATTCAAAGGTGTTATCAATTAATCTCATTAGGTTACTTTCACACTTGGGTGACTTTTCATGGAGCTTTGGACCTCAGAGTCACATGAAAAGTTGTCCCCCTTGATTTCCATGCATATTTATTAGAGCTGCACGATTAATCGTCATCGTGATTTTTTTCCCCTTTACGATCTTGAAAAAAGAGTTTCACGATTTTTGCTATGCAAAGAACTCTCTCTGCTCTTCTGAAGCCACAGTCGAAAAACCAGGAAGTCTGCCAAGAATTAGAACATTCTTTATCAGTAAACTTAACTAGAAACCTTGTAACAATTTGTCAATTAAATAGAATTCTGTGTAAGTGAGGAAAGTTTAACCACTTAAACGCTAAACATTTTTCTGAAATTTGTTGGTTTCAGGTTAAAATCTTTTTTTTTTTTTTGCTAGAAAATTACTTAAAACCCCCCAACATTATATATATTTTTTTTAGTAGAGACCCTAGAGAATAAAATGGTGGTTGTTACAATATTTTATGTCACACTGTATTTGCGCCTTTCAAATGCAATTTTTTTTGGAAAAAAGTACTTTAATGAATTAAAAAAAAAGAAAAGTTAGCCCAATTTTTTGTGGGATAATGTGAAAGATTTTACGTCACGAGAATCGTGATCTTTTTATTCTAAGCAAAAAATTGTGATTCTCATTTTGGCCAGAACCGTGCAGCTCTAATATCTATGCAACTTCACCCATGTTCACATAGATCTGAATTGACATGTCAAATTGTAGGCCAAATCGGCGCCTATTTATGGCAATGGTACTGTCCGAATTGGTGCGACGCCACAATGATTCCCAAAAGTAGTTCCTGCACTACTTTGGGCGACTTCAGGGGGCGATTTCTTACCTCCCAACTTTTTGAGATGGGTATAAGGGACACCTATTAGCAAAAGTAGGTAGGCATAGGATTCCTTCTTAAAGGAGAACAGTTGGGACCTATGTGATTTCACTAGACATCTGTGCAGGAAAGTGCACTGATGTCTCTGAAATCGCTGACAAAGTCGGGCTGAGTCACACTTGTGCGACTTTGGACATCAGAGTCGTATGACAAGTCATACCCCATGATTTTTAATGTGTACCATTCATATCTGTGCGACTTCAAGTAACACTGACTTCAACGTAGTCCCTGTACTACTTTGGTCTGACTTTGATGCGAGTTGAGGTCCATAGACCTCAAGTTTACACAGGCATTCCCTGGAATTGCGGCAAAATTGCTGATGCAAAATCATGGGAAAGTTGCGTGTCTTTCCCTGCGACTCCTGCGTCCATAGACCTCAAGATTACATAGGCATTGCCTAAAGTCGCATTAAAATCTCACAACTTTCAGGTCGCACAAGTGTGAAAGGTGCCTAAGTCACTGTGCTGAGTACTATTTTATACCTAGAATATAAAGTAGTCCCACCATCAAACACTAGTAAACATATGTTCTCAATATAATTGTGCTCAAATGGCTGAAAATCACACAGATGGTATCACCTACTGAAAGCTTGCATTGTACTCAGCAGCATATGCTGAAAAGAGGCAAATGCCTATTAGCCAATGCCACAATGGCACGAGCATGGTTGTTACTATAATATTAATGCCTGAAATGCAAAACATTATTGTATTGAATCAAACATTAGTAAATGTATTTTCTCTGTAGGTAAGTGCTCAGCTCTGTAGCATAGCGGTATACCCTGCTGCCCCCAAAAGTTCAAGCCATGAATTCAAATCCCACTGACAGCATCATCTCCCAGAAGTGTGCATTGTACTCAGAAGCATAATTAGGCAAAGCACATCAGCTTGCTTTATTCCATATTTTAACTCTTCAAATGCATGCAATGGTATGTACTTCTTCAAAAATATGGTATGGAATTCCAAAATTCAAGGAAAAAAATGTCGTAGGGTCCCCCCAGTACATACCAGGCCCTTCGGTATGGACTTTAAGGGGAACCCCACACCAAAATGTAAAATAAATTTGATGTGGGGCCCCCAAAATCCATACCAGACCCTTACCTGAGCATGCAGCCTGGAGGTCAGGATAGGGGGGGACGAGTGAGCACCATCCTTTTCTGAACCTTACCAGGCCACATGCCCCAAAGCACCTTTTCCCCATGTTGATGGGGACAAGGACCTCTTCCCGACAACACTGGTCGGTGATTGTCGGTCTGCAGGCAGGGGGTTTATCAGAATCTGGAAGCCCCCTTTAACAATGGAGCTCCCAGATCCTGCCCCCTATGTGAATAGGTATGGGGTACATTTTACCCCTACCCATTCACCAAAAAAAGCAGTGAAATGTAAAAAAATTAATAGCCGGTTTTTGACAAGTCCTTTATTGTAGAATAGCTCCGAGCTGTCTTCTTCCCTGAGCCATCTTCTCCAGACGCTGTCTCTCCCTCCTCCATCTTCTCCCCGAGCTGTATTCTCCCAGAGCCGTCTCTCCTGCCGCCGCCATCTGCTGTGTTCTTCCGCACCGCTGGTTACCCGCTAATAAAAAAAAGCTGCTCTTCTTCCATGGTGGTCTTCCTCCGCTGTGTTGTCACCCGCTGTGTAGTGTCTCTTACATAGCCATGGAGCGGACTCTCCGGGTGACATTATCGGATGGCCACAGAAGAGCGGCTTTTTTTTTATTAGTGGGTAACCGGCTGCGCTGAAGAACACATCAGTGGGAGAAGATGGTGGCAGCAGGAGAGACAGCTCGGGGAGAAGAAACATCAAACACTAGTGAATGTATTTTCTATGTATTTTCTATGTATGACTGTGCTACACCCAATAGGCTAGCGGTCAGCACTTCTACCTTGAGAGAACTCATGGGTTCAAATCCCACAGAGAAATACTAAAAGATTGAATTGGTGAAAAAAAAGCAAATGACTATTAGCCAATTAGCCAAAGCAGCATATGCTGAAAATAGGTGAATGCCAATTAGCCAATGCACTTTAAATTTGGCTGATTCTATTATATTAACTCTTCAAATGCATGCAATGATATGTAAGTATTCAATACTATTATGGTGTGAAATTCCAAACACCACACACTAACTAATGGGCAGATTACATTTTTTTGTTTGTTCATTTTAATTCGCTTGTGCACTGAAAAAATAAACACAGCTGGGGGATGGTAGGTTGGCTGGTATTTGAACTTGTACCATGAGTGCTGTGGAGACATCTGAGCAGACTACTAAGCCATTGTGCTAAGTATGAGACCTGCATAATAGTGTAGTATGATTAAAGAATGAATATAAATAATTACCGCTTTATAGTCACCTAAATAAAAAAATAAAAAACAACATACAACAAATAGATAACTTAAATGTTTAATACATGTAACTTTACAGAATAGCAGACATTACTATGTAATAATCATTCATAACTGCATTAGTTAGCAAAAGAAGGAAAAAACTAGGAATACTAATTGCAACATACATCAATAGATGCACACGAGGTAGAGCACATCTCACATAAAAATGTTTCTTTCACATACATGGATCATGATTACAGTGCAGTACTATATAACAACTTGGTAGGAATTGGCATTTGCATATACGCGGAAGCGCTAATTAGCGCCAGCTTAGAATTTACTAACATGTATTTCTCACTAATAGCGCTAGTTTTTCATTCGCACATTCGCCTGCTGAAATTTTATTTGGCTAAAATGGTCGCTGGTTCGTATTCCCAACCACACCACAAGACTACCTGCCTGGAGTTTGCATGTTCTCCCTGTGCCTGCGTGGGTTTCCTCCGGGTACTCCGGTTTCCTCCCACACTCCAAAGACATGCTGGTAGGTTAATTGGCTTCTGTCTAAATTGGCCCTAGAATATGAATGTGAGTTAGGGACCTTAGATTGTAAGCTCCTTGAGGGTAGGGGCCCATATTAGTGTATAATGACCCATGGGAGTCTATGCCCTTCCCGTCCCGACCGCGCTGTCTGCTGGGAACACACAGCTCCCAGGAGAGAGCGGCGACCACTAGGGACGCGCAGCACGACTCACGCATGCACAGTAGGGAACCGGGAAGTGAAGCCGCAACGCTTCACTTCCTGATTCCCTCACCTAGGATGGCGGCGGCAGCTGCTGAGAACTGAACGGGTTCTCGGCGTCCCCTGCCGACATTGCTGGACCCTGGGTCAGGTAAGTGGCCATGTATTAAAAGTCAGCAGCTGCAGTATTTGTAGCTGCTGGCTTTTAATATTTTTTTTTTTTTTGGCGGTGTGGGTGAACCCCCGCTTTAAATAAAAATAAATAAGTCTTCACTAATATTATGGTGTGAATCTCCAAACACCACACACTAGCTAACAAGCAGTTTACATTTGATAAACTTTATTGTATAGTATATAACACATCAAACACTAGTAAAAGTATTTTGTATGTATAATTGTGCTCAGCCCAATAGGCTAGCAGTTAGCACCTCTACCTTCAAACATTCAGGTGTTGAAAGACTCATGGGTTCAAATCCCACAGAAAAATCCTAAAAGATTGCATTGGTGGGAAAAGGAGAATGCCAGTTAGCCAATTAGCCAAAGCAACACAAATATACGTGTATATTTATTTACTGAAAATAGGTGATTGCCAAGTAGCCAATGCAGTTTAATGTGAAAGTTTTTAGTGTATTAACTCTTTAAATGCATGCAATGGTATGTAAGTATTCAATTATATTATGATGTGACATTCCAAACACCACACACTAGCTAAAGGGCAGTTTACATTTCTTTGTTTGTTTATTTTAATTCACTTGTGCACTGAAAAAATAAACACAGCTGGTGGATGGTAGGTTGGCTGTTATTTGAACTCATACCATGAGTGGTGTGGAGATATCCAAGCAGACCAATAAGCCATGGTGCTAAGTACAAGACCTGCATAATAGTGTAGTATTATTAAAGAATGAACATAAATAATTACTGCTTTATAGTCAACTAAATTAATAAATAATAAATCAAAAACATGAAAAAAACAACATACAACAAATAGGTAACCTAAATGATTAATACATGTAACTTTACAGAATAGCAGACATTACTATGTAATAATCATTCAGAACTGCATTTCTTAGGAAAAGAAGGAAGAACAAACTAGGAATACTAATTGCAATATAAATCAATAGATGCACGGGAACTGGAGCACATCTCTGATAAAAAATGTTTCTTTCACATACATGGATCATGGCTACAGTACAGTGCTATATAACAACTTGGTTAAGAATTGGCATTTGTATATACGCGGAAGCGCTAATTAGCGGCAATTTAGAATTTGCAAACGTTTGTTCTCCACTTATATCGCTGATTTTCATGCGCAAATTCGCCGTTTTGTTTCCATTTGGCTAAAATGGGCTCTATTATTTGCCATAGTGCCCAGTACTTCCTGGAGTTATAGTAAATGACCCCCTTAGTGTCTAGGTAGGACATCAGTGGCCACCATTTCCCCAATTCCACTTTTCATATCCCTCACATCCACACACACACATTCAGACCAAATTCGATCCACAGATCGGTTGAAGTTGCTGGTATAGATGTCCATGGACTCTAGAAAAATGCCACTGATTATATCTGAGCTATCTTCATTAACAATGTATAAATGTTCATGGCTATTACTCTTCAAAAAAAGGGGAAACAAATTAATGAGAAATTGAAAGGTGCTGGTGCTGTGTGAAAGTTCCTCGGTATATCTGCTACACAAACTATGTTGCAAAGAGAACTTCCTTGTTTAGACAGATGCACATACTGATCAGAGATCATAGGCTAGTGACAATAGGTATCAAAACTGGATACTGTACAGATACTTTGTTTATAGAGTTAGTAATAGTTCCTGATAACAGTAGTTAGGATATAATACAGCTCACCACATCTTCAGATAAGGAGCTACTCGCAGCCTCCGGCATCTAGACGAGATTCCGTGATCAATCTGTTACCGTCACAGCCGCTGTGGGGAGATGTAAATCAAGGGTGGCAGAGCGGTTTCCTCCGTTATTTGTGGATGCAATGATCCATGACAGAAGGGGGGAACGGGATGGATCATCCAATTGTTCAGGAAGTCTTTCCCAAAGTTGTGCTGCAGTGGTGTCACCTGTAGTTGTTACAACGGTAGCCAGTCTCCGGTGCTTGTTGTCGGTCCAAGGAAAATTAGAGGGGGGGAATCAGGTGGACGGATGGTGATCTCGGTGTCCTTGTCACGGATACCATGTTGTCATAATGCTTACATGTTTCGCTTTGTTAAAAGCTTCTTCAGAGCATGCGCAATGATGTATTTTCCTTGTTTAAATCTTCAGTTAATCAATCATTAATGGTTCAATCACGGTATAATTATAGTCCAATTGGATGATCCATCCCATTCCCCCCTTCTGTCATGGATCATTGCATCCACAAATAACGGAGGAAAGCGCTCTGCCACCCTTGATTTACATCTCCCCGCAGCGGCTGTGACGATAACAGATTGATCACAGAATCTCGTCTAGATGCCGGAGGCTGCGAATAGCTCCTTATCTGAAGATGTGGTGAGCTGTATTATATCCTAACTACTGTTATCAGGAACTATTACTAACTCTATAAACAAAGTATCTGTGCAGTATCCAGTTTTGATACCTATTGTCACTAGCCTATGATCTCTGATCAGTATGTGCATCTGTCTAAACAAGGAAGTTCTCTTTGCAACATAGTTTGTGTAGCGGATATACCGAGGAACTTTCACACAGCACCAGCACCTTTCAATTTCTCATTAATTTGTTTCCCCTTTTTTTGAAGAGTAATAGCCATGAACATTTATACATTGTTAATGAAGATAGCTCAGATATAATCAGTGGCATTTTTCTAGAGTTCATGGACATCTATACCAGCAACTTCAACCGATCTGTGGATCGAATTTGGTCTGAATGTGTGTGTGTGGATGTGAGGGATATGAAATGTGGAATTGGGGAAATGGTGGCCACCGATGTCCTACCTAGACACTAGGTCTTTTTAATATGTTTTGGGGATAGAAGTATATTATTACTGTATCCATTTTTGTATTTTTTTCTGTTTAACTTTTTCTGTAAGCTTTTCTACATGGGTAATAAATAAATGATTAATCGTTTTTCCACCGGCCTGTCCTCTCTGAAGAATTGCTTTGTGACTTTCACAATTTTCTTATTATAGGTGTGAATCCAGCCTTAAATGTGTAATATGGCCCCTTCTATCACCTGAAATACCTGGCTGATCCTGCCTGGCTCTGCCCTCCCCTCTGTAAACTGACCACGGTTTATCATGGCTGCTGAGCCCCAACACCGTGGTCAGTTTATGTGCCTCCGTCATCCACAGCCCTGCTCTGTCCTCTCTCCCCCCTCCCCTCCCTACCTATCAGCTCTTACAAGTGTCCACCCCTTCCCTCATGCCCCTAAAATTACTCTTAAATCTGTTAAATTTTCACACAAAACTCCATGTTTGATAATGACAAGTGTCCCAGTGTCTGTGCTTTATAAATAAAATGGCGCTATATACCTGATTTCAGAGCGCCGCTTAGTGTTCACATGACCGACCAGCTCTCTCCCCCTCTCCTCCTCCCCTTCCGGCTGACATCAGTCCCTGCCGCTCTAGCTGTCAGATCAGGAGAGGGGAGAGCCAGCAGGTCATGTGAGCACCCAGCGGTGCTCTGAAATCAGGTATATAGCAGTATTTTATTTATTTACTCTCCTGGCTTTGCACCTTTGACAACTTGATGTCGATAGGAAGCCTGTCCACTTGAAAGTTGCCAAGGATGTGTATACCAGTGACCCTCTCATAGTTCTGAAAGAATTTAGAGCTTGTCTCTCACAACTATATGTTGCAAAAGGTACATTCTCTTCAACTCACACAGATTCAGTGTTAGTGGGCCTTGACCTTCCCACCTTAAGCTCAAACTAACAAGTATCTTGAAAATGAATAAACATCCAGGCCCAGATGGGCATCCCAAAGAAATTTGAAGACTTTCTGGCCCCGCTACTCGCCAACTCCTTCAATTCCTTACTTAAATAGAATTTGTTTCGGTCAGAGATCCTCACAGCTATCATTGCTCTAAACCCTATACTGATACCACTACTTGGTCAAATTATAGAGCTTACTTAACCTGAACGTTAAAATCTTCACCTTTCATTTGAACCCCATCATTGGCTCCTTGGTTCACAAAGACCAAGTGGGCTTTATCTCCCATTGGCAGGCAGCCAACAATGTACGTTGGGCTTTCCTCTTGACTTATTTATCATACCACCATCGTATACCTGCATACTTTTTATCTCTGTATGTACATAAAGCGTCCAACGCACTTTCGTGGTCATATTTATATTATATGTTTGTGAGATGGGCCAACTTCCTTAGTTGGATTTCCTCATTATACACAAAGCTCCATATGTATGTTAAGTATGCAGGTTTCAAGTCAGATCGTTTTGAAATATTGTGAAGAGGTACGAGACAGGGTTGCTCTTTGGCTTCTCTGCTCTTAGCTTTAGCTATTGAGCCTTTGGCAGCCTTGATTTGCACCAACCCTGATATGCAAGACATTGAGGTAGCTGGTTTTCAACTTAAATTATCTTTATTTGCAGACGATATCCTCTTGTTCCTTACAGCACCTCTCACATCTTCACCCAATTTACTTTGTAACTTCTGCTCGATATCAGGTCTGGAGCTGAATCAATAAAGTCACAGACCCTCAATATCACACTTCCTAGCCAGGTTCTATTTCAGTTACAATCCGCTTTCCCTTTCAAATGGGCTATGCATAATCTCACTTACCTGGGCGTCAAACTAACCTCATACCCCTCCACCCTCTATCGTGCACATTATCCAGCAATGCTTACATGTTTAACCTCCCTTATGTAATGCGGGTCCCCTTTATATGTTTCCTGGCTCGGTCATATAACAGCTGTTAAAATTACATTGCTACCTAAGATATTATATCTCTTCTGATTGCTCGCCTGCCCGGTCCCTCCCCACTACTTACATATACTGAAACTTTGGGATTGCGGGGGCGCATGCGCGGCGCGATGCGGGACAGACGTGTCTGCTGAGAGCTCCGTCTGACCGGGATCGCCAGGCCTGATTCCCAGGGCTATTTCGCCTAAAAACTGACCCAAATACTCTAGCACCCCTGGGGAACATAGCGGTGCATGAGATCGAGCAGAAAGAGGAGCAAACGGAGCTCCGGACACTCGTTAACAAACTACCTCCTCGGCCTGGAAGAACAGCAGGGGAAGATGTCCCAAAATGGCGCCGGCTCACAGGCTGCTTCTAACAGCTCCACACCGTCACACACGCGGCCTAACAAGGAACAACAGCAAGGGAAGATGCCCCAGAATGGCGCTGGCTCACAGGCTGCATCTAACAGCCCCACACCGTCACATATGCGGCCTAACAATGAATGTGAGTACAACATGCCCCTGACTAAAGCTGACCTTGATGACAGTCTTTCAGCCATCTATGAGAAACTGGCTGACAAAATACAACTTGAACTGCACAAATCAACCAATGCCCTGACACAGGAGATTGCTAGCATAGGAAGCAGGACAGATGTGCTAGAAACAAAACATGACGAACTCTCCCTTGCACACAGCGACCTCAGGAGAGACTATGAGACTCTTGCAGACAGCTTCTCCTTTATGCAGGCACACGTGGAGGATTTGGACAATCGCAATCGCAGAAGCAATATTAGAGTGCGTGGGATCCCTGAATCCACCACAGATCTATTCCCTGCGGTGTCTAGAGTCTTCCACATGCTTTTGCCAGACAGGCCCATATCGGCTTTCACCTGCGATAGGATTCATAGAGCTCTTCGCCCCAAACCACCCCCTGACAAACCCCCACGCGATATAATATTATGCATGAAAGATTTTCTCACTAAGGAGGACATCATGAGGGCATCCAGAAATACACCAAATATTGAGCTTGATGGCGTCAGATTGCAAATCTACCCTGATATCTCCCCAGCTACCCTTGACTGCAGACGCAGGATGAAGGAAGTCACCACAGTCCTTCAGACAAACAGGATCAAATATCGCTGGGGTTTCCCATTCAAACTGTCAGTGCTCCATAATGGTACCACACATACAGTATACAACATCATCGAAGGAAAGGATCTTCTTATCAAATTAGGCCTTTTACAACCAGAACCTCCGAATCGCCTTCCTGCTACACCCCGCTCTTCCCCCATATGGTCCACTCCTTCTTCCCGCCGCAACCAAAGAGAACAGAGAAGATGGCGCCAATCCTTCCAAGATCAAGCCTGAAAATTTTGTACACTTTTTTTGCCACATGCTCTGGTATCTTCTAAACACAAAACAAGAAGATACATCAAGAAGAGCTCCGGTTTTGTTTGTTCTTTTTTTGAAATATTTCATTTAAGCTGACTACCGTTATACATCTTTCTCCTCAAAAACCCTCCTGCAACAGCCACACGGACCTGGACTACGAGAGACCCTTTTTTCCCTTTTTTTTTTTTTTTTCTTCCCTCTCCTCCCCCTCCCCCCTACCAAATTTTTCTCTCTCAAATGTTTATTATTGAGGCAGTTGTTATTATACCTCTATACACAATTGTTTATAACTCAGGATGTAATTTACCTGCTGGGTTCCATTTGAGGTTTTGTTCAGAAGGTTATACTAATTTTGCACCTTAAAGTTTGTTATATAACTTTTACCTGGCTCATCCGCCGCCGCTGGTTTGCCCCCATGCTCCCATCCATAGCCTGGTGCGGATCCTCCATTGTTCTGGATGCCGCGACAGGCTTTGCATGTGAGTCTAGGACATTTCTTTGTCCACCTTTAAAATTTGCAAGGTCGAAGGACACCCAGTCCTGTGGCCCCCCTAGGTTTTATTACAGCCTACAATTTTTCTTTGCCCTGTTGGCATTATTTCTAAATGTAAAAATCTCTGGAAGATTCTACCTATACCCTTTTACAGGTACACACAAGAAGAAATTCAAACCTCTACCATACAGTTGTTTCACCAACCCAGACTGTAGCTTTTTATTATATGATGTATTTGTAGTTTATGCTGGTTATCTTGAAATTAGTAATAACTGGATATCTCGCACTGTATATCAAGATTTAATTCACTCCCCATATGATTTTTGTCCAAGCCCAATCAAAATAATCTACGCGTTTATTTCAATTAGAAATGGGTCTTAGGATATTTTCACACAATGTTCAAGGATTCAATTCCCCACACAAACGTAAAAAGGCCTTTAGACATTATAAAAGACTAGGTGCAGACATCATTCTCCTTCAAGAAACCCATTTTTCTACTGATAACCACCCGTGCTACTTCGACAAAACATATAACCAATTGTATTTCACCACATTCTCCAACAAATCCAAGGGGGTTGCGATTTTTATCCGCAACTCTATAGTATTCGAGATACAACACATTTATAAAGATATTGACAGCAGATACATTGTTCTGAACAATGTATCTGCACACTGAACAAACGCGCACTTACAATCGCCTCCATATACGCCCCCAACGAGGCCCAGACATCATTTTTTAACAAGTTTTTTGAAACCCTAGATCGCCTTAGCTCCCCCCATATAGTGTTAGGAGGGGACTTTAATCTGGCCGCTCATCCTTCCTTAGATAGAAGCAAAGTCGCTCCTACGACGAAAGCATTTTCTAAAACAATGAATCGCTCACTCAGTAAATTCCAACTAATAGACTCCTGGAGAGCCCATAATATTGGTGTTAGAGCTTTCACTCACTACTCCCACCCACATGACTGTTATGCTAGGCTCGATTACATCTTCACAACTCCCATCCTATTGGCAAACTCATCAAGAGCCCGAATCCACCCTTGTCCATGGTCTGACCATGACATGGTTGAATTTGAAACCTCTCATATTGGTCTTGCCCCTACCCCATTTAATTGGCGTCTGAACGACTCGATTTTATCTGACCCATCCACTATTCAAAATATAACCACATACATTGAGGAGTACTTTAAGAATAACTCAACTAACGATATTTCCCCCACTACACTCTGGTCTGCACATAAAGCAGTTATCAGGGGACATCTAATTAGTATAGCTGCAGCAAAAAATAAAGCTAAACTCACTGACATTAAAAGCCTTACAAAAGACCTAGACCTTCTATATATTAAACTGAACCAATCCCCATCCCCTGAAACCACAAAATTAATACAATCCAAACGTCAAGCCTTAGATATGATTCTGTCAGCAGATACTGAAAAATCCCTCAGATTTTCTAGGGCAAAATTTCTATTACATGGTAACTCCACCTCCACTATGTTCGCAAAAAAACTTAACCAAGAACATAAACCTCCTCATATATACAAACTACGCAATCAATCAGGCAACCTAGTCACGCACCCCAAAGAGGTTCTAGACATATTCTCCTCCTTCTATAAGGATCTTCTCTCAGGCCCTCAAACCCAACCTCATCACACCTCAATTAAGTGGCTTGAGAAATTACATCTCCCCACCCTCAACGATCAACAAGCCTCTTCCCTCAATGATCCATGCACAGACACCGAGATCATCAATATAATTAAATCCCTGAAAACTTCAACTGCACCAGGACCAGATGGTTTCTCCTCACTATATTATAAAAAATTTGCTCCCCTTTTAGCCCCTAGATTAACCAAATTATTTAACCACATTTTGATGGGTGGCCAGTTTCCAGAAGATATGCTTCTAGCAAATCTATCCCTTATTCCTAAACCATTTAAGGATCGCACCCTTCCCCAAAATTTCCGCCCTATCTCAGTGCTCAACAATGACTTAAAAATTTTCGGCAGACTCCTGGCTGACAGATTGGCCAAAGTCATCACTTCCCTTATACACATCGACCAAACGGGGTTCATTCCCGGCAGACAGATCACAGATAACATAAGACTTGTTACTAACATAGTGCAGGATGCCAACCTCTCTTCCCGCCCGGTCTGCCTTCTTAGCCTTGACATACACAAGGCTTTTGATAGCGTAAGCTGGTCATACCTCATCCACCTACTCCCTAAGTTTGGCATCACAGATAAATTTATCCATGGATTTAATGCTCTTTACCACCTTCCTAAAACCAGAATAAAAATCCCCGGCCATAACTCAGACTTCTTTCCTCTAAGTAGAGGTACCAGACAGGGCTGCCCCCTTTCCCCCCTATTATTCGCATTAGCAATAGAACCCCTAGCCCAAGCTATAAGAAATAACCCAGACATCAATGGATATAGTAAAGGCCCAAATGAATTCAAACTAAGTCTCTATGCAGATGACGCCCTACTATTCCTTACTAACCCTCTCATATCAATACCCAACCTTATATCCGAGCTCAATTCTTTTCATACTCTATCAGGCCTAGGTATCAACATTAATAAATGTTCAGCCCTGCCCATCAATCTGCCCCCTAATCTGACCACAAACCTT
Organism: Lithobates septentrionalis; assembly: GCA_037952835.1. Taxonomy (NCBI): domain Eukaryota; kingdom Metazoa; phylum Chordata; class Amphibia; order Anura; family Ranidae; genus Lithobates; species Lithobates septentrionalis. Next base: position 2,130,302 of record JBBDGP010001556.1, on the reverse strand, counting down.
CAGCAAAATTTCAACTTCATATGGTGCTCTAAATCATTTAGATACCTTGGTATCCAAATCACATCTCACCACAAACTTCTATATAAAACCAATTACACACCTCTTTTTTTAAACATTAGCTCTCTTTTAAAAATTTGGTCCTCTTATCGCATCTCTCTTCTTGGTAGAATATGCGCTTTTAAGATGACGATTCCCCCCAAACTTTTATACTATTTCCGCTCTTTACCTATCAATGTCCCCAAAACCAGAATTGAAGCTCTACAAAGAGAAATTAATAAATTTATCTGGTCTAATAGGAAACCTAGATGCAGCTACTCTCTCATGTTCAGACCCCAAAATAAAGGCGGGCTTGGCCTTCCAAATATTTGGCAATATTTTATAGCAACCAAACTTACACAAATAGCCCAATGGTTTGCCCCCAACTCAAACATTCCATGGCTAAACTTTGAATCAAACTCTATCTCTCCATACTTCATACAGGGCCTATTATGGTCCAATCTAAACTCCCACCACAAAATCCTTAAACTAAATAATATTGTGGCCCACCATCTCCAATTTTGGCTTAAAATCAATAAAACATTTAAACTATCATCAGACACTCCCCCTCTGGCATCCTTTTTAGGGGACCCCAGACTTATTCAAAACCATAACAATAATAATTCATTCCCTCATTGGCGTAACAGCGGTCTGACTACCTTAAGATCACTACTCCCATTCAAAACATTCATTTCCTTCCACACCCTTCAATCTAAATACAACTTTCCCTCTTCCGAACTCACAAATTATCTCCAGATTAGAAACTTCTACACAGAGCACTACTCATTAAACATTCAATCTCAAACGACCTTATTTGAGCACATCTGTCTAAATTCCCCAAGGGACAAAGGCCTGATTTCTATAATTTATAGACATCTTAACGATATAATGTTACCCGAAAAGTCTGGCCCAATGTTGCAATGGGAAGTTGATTTAGACATTTCTATCCCCTTAAAATCATGGAATGCCATGACAGATAACCTCCGCAAGTGTAATATTGCAGCTTCATTTAGAGAGTCGCCAATGAAACTATTCTCTAGATTATACCTGACACCCTCAAAAATCCACTCCTTCTATCCTACTGCCTCTCCTAACTGTTTTAGGGGCTGCAATGTACCTGGTACATACCTTCATATATTTTGGGACTGTGTATACCTAGAGCCTATATGGAATGCTGCAGCAAACAAAATAGAATCTATAGCAAAAAAAAAAATCAACCTCTCACCACAATTATGTATACTGTATGCAACAATTCCTGACATACCTATTTCATGTGTAAGACTGACCCACTCCCTAATTAGTTCTATCCAATGGATGATAGCTCTGAACTGGAAATCCCAAAACCTACCCTGGACTCAAGTCCTGTCTAGAATGGATATGCTCAATCTCTCAGAAAGAATCTATCATACCCTACAAGATAGTATGCATACTTTTGATGAAAAATGGTCTTTATGGACTTGTGACTAAAATTTACTATACTTTATTCTATATATTGCTTACACCCCCCCCGTTGCCATAATATTTTCACTTGCCTCACATTTATGTACTACACAAATTATACGGTATATTGTCTCTTATATACATTATTTTGTACTCAACTGTCTTAACCATCATAACTCTGTAACTCTTTTGTACTGAATCTTCCAATAAAACTTTTGTAAACAAAAAAAAATAAACTTTGGGATTGCTTATTTATAAGGCTTGGTTAAGCAGAGCAGTTCTTATGGTGGACTGGGTCTCCCTAATTTCACAAAGTATTATCAGACAGCCCACTGGCTAACCTAGCTCAATACCATACAGCCGAGGAAACCCCTTTATGGGTCAGTTTAGAAGCCACAGACGTGGAGGGAGGAGCCTGGTAATGGCTCTGTGCACGGCGTGAGGATCCTGGGAACCCTCTCCCTGCAGCTGAGAGGAATGATCGGCCTGATGAGAAGGTGTAGGTAGCTTCCCTCCCCGCCCCCCCTGCTCATCACTCACTGAGATGTCTTGTGGTGTAAGCCAGAGGAAGTTTGTACCTGCGTCTGACTGCAACAAGCTGTAGTGAGCGTCCCTTTTTGTCCCAACTTCAACAACAACTAAAAGATAAGTACCGTATTTTTTTTTTTGGCTTTTTTTCTATTGCAATTGTCTTGAAGTGAAAAGGCAAAGGAAAAGTAATAGAACAAAAGAAAGGGAAAGGGAAAGAACATATTGAAATAAAACGAAATAAAATGGAATAAAAAGCGAAAGTAAATGAAAGTAAATGAAGGCGAAAGAGCTGAAAAAGTAGAATCAAGTGAGCTAAGAAAAACAATAAAAACAGGGGAGAAGGAGAAGGTGAATGAGAGACAAGCCAACGGAAGAGTTGTCTCCCAGCCCCCACCTGCTTGCTGCTGCTGCTGCTGCAGTAGCTCCCTTTCTTGTGATTTTTTTTTTTTTTTTTGGTCTTTGTTTGTTTTGGTTTTTTGCAAATGGTATTAACTATAGGCTCGATAGTATAAACTATAGAATAAGAAGAAATTTCATAGTAACAAAATGTGGAACATATAAGCTCATACTGGAACTATACTGCTGAATATATAAATCATCTTGCTGAATACTTGAATTAGATTGCATTATACCGCATTAAACCGCTAAAACATTTGAATTATTTTTATGAGCACCTGGGCCCTCATGCACATGGGCTGTTGGGAGAACGTTGTGAAAACGCCAGTGTCTTTGCAGTGACCTTTTTTTTTTTTTTTTTTAACTTTTTTAACTTTTCTCAGCGTTTTTGCAATAGCGTCTGTGAGCGTTTTTGAGCGTTTTTTTTTTTTTTCCTCCTCTTTTGGCTCTTTTCTATTGCAATTGTCTTGAAGTGAACAAGCAGGGGAAAAGGCGAAAGAGCTGAAAAAGTAGAATCAAGTGAGCTAAGAAAAACAATAAAAACAGGGGGGGGGGGACAGGGGAGAAGAGAAGGAGAAGGTGAAAGAAAGACAAGCCAACGGAAGAGTTGTCTCCCAGCCCCCACCTGCCTGCTGCTGCTGCTGCTGCAGTACCCCCCTTTCTTGTGAATTTTTTTTTTTTTTTTGCAAATGGTACTAATTATAGGCTTGATAGTACAAACTATAGAATAAGAAGAAATTTCACAGTAACAAAAATGTGGAACATATAAGCTTATACTGGAACTATACTGCTGAATATATAAATCATCTTACTGAATACTTGAATTAGATGGCATTATATCGCTAAAACATTTGAATTATTTTGCTGAGCATCTGGGCCCCCATGCACACGGGCTGCTGGAAAAGCGCTGTGAAGACGCCGGTGTCTTTGCAGTGACTTTTTTTTTTTTTTTTACTTTTTCCAGCTTTTTTTAGCATTTTTGCAATAGCGTTTTTGAGCGCTTTTTTTTTTTTTTCAGCTTAAGAACGCTTAAACAATTGAACAGCAACAAGGAATGCTTAATGTACTTAAGGTAGTAACATAACTTCTGGAAAACGGGGACTACTCATATCTCATTAATTATTTCTATTATTGGATTGTGGGGAGGATGCCGGGTATGAGAACGGAATAAAAGAAATATTAGTAAAAATAAGTCAATTTAAAAAGGCTGGGAGATTTTTTCATCATTAAGAGACCCCAATCAAGGGGTATTCTGGAAGGCAGCTTTGAAGATCTTATAAATCCAGCCATAGAAACAAACATGAAGGGGAAAACAACAAGAAGTGCGGGAGCAACACCGAAATCACCTAGGACCAGCCTAGGCCCAAGTCCAGGCCCTATGAACAGGTATATACAGCAAGGAATCGGAGAAGGAGAGAAACAAGTGGGTTCAAAGGGCAGACAAATAGATACAAAAGAGAAGGACAACAAGGATAAAAAAGGCCAGTATAAAGTACAAACAGAAACCAGCCACCTCTCAGAACCCAGAATGGAGCCAGAAATGGGAGAGGAAGACAGAGGAAAGGAGGAAGGACAACAAGGGCCACAGTTGCCAACAAAACAGGATATGGAAAAAATGTTTGCGGCACTAGAGAATTCCCTAAAAGCAGAGATGTCAACACTCCATAAAGATATGGGATATATGTTAAACAGAGTGGAAGAAGTAGAGATCAAAGTAGACCTACATCAAAAAAACATAAAGGAACTAGAAGACGAAATAAAGAAATTAAAACGGGAACAACAGGAACAATCATATAAAATAGAAGAGCAAGAAAATAGAGATAAAAAGAAAAACTTGAGAATACGTGGGTTACCGGAAACAGAACAAGCAGAAAATCTAATAGAAAAAATGAACAATCTCTTCAACCAAATCTTGGGAAAGGAAACAACTAACACAATAGGAATAGAAAGTGTCTTTCGAGTAAAAAAACCTCAAAGGTTCGCAAGGGAAACACCTAGAGATGTAATTGTACTCTTCGAAAAATGGGAAGAAAAAAAACAGATCTGGATAAACCTAAAGAGGAAAACACAAATAGAGTTTGCGGGAGGTAAATTACAAATATTTCAAGACTTATCTCAAGAAACGTTGAAAAGACGACGGATACTAAAGCCATTATTAGAAATCCTCCGGGAGCAAGAAATTCAATACAACTGGGGTTTTCCAGCATGTCTAATAGCAAGGAAAAACGGAATAAGTGCGAGGCTAAGACAGGTGGAGGAGATTCCGGACTTTTGCAACAAACTAGAAATCCCCTCCCCAGAACTGGAAAAATACGCAAATAGTCAGGAGCAAATAACGGCAAGAGATGACCTACAGTGGCAAGTAAATTCAAGGATCAGACATCAAGATGTGGACTCTCGAGGAAATTAATATCTGAGAAAATACCACACAACGGAGCAAGGGGCCTTAGAGTGGAAAGGGGGGGGGGCTGGGGTTGACGGGATGGGAAAAAAGGAAAGTGAAAGGATTGGTAAAACACAACAAAAACGCAGGGAGAGGGAGACAGGGACTCACGGAGTGGACAGGGGGTCGCCCTATTAGTGCTTAGGCAGGGGGGGAATAGGGTGTCTTACAGAGCTCCGCCTCACAATAAATAGAGCAGAGGGGGCAGAGCGTGCCCCACAAAACAAAGTAAAACGCTCTCAGCTCTAGAGAATATGGGGGTAAAAAACCCATATCAAAAAAAAGGGAGGGGGGGTGGGAGGGGGGAGGGGAGGGGGAGGGAGGGTGGGGAGGGAGAGGTCTGAGTCACATGAGTGGTTACATAGGCACACCTATTCTGAGACAAGAGATGAGGAGACCCCGTGCATCCGCTGGGTGTCCCCTCCATCCGGTCTCCTAGGGGGACCGCGTGGGGGGGAGGGCCGGAGGACGGGCGGGGAAGAAAAGGCACAAGAATGGAAAACGTAAACAGCATAAAAATAATCTCTTACAATGTCCGAGGACTAAATTCCCCAGGGAAGAGAAACATCATCCTCCGAGAACTAGAAAAAAGTAAAGCAGAAATAATTTTCCTACAGGAGACGCATATAACCCAAAACTCAAGTGCCAAAATTTATTCAAGAAACATACCAACATGGTATCAAGGAGACTCGCCAATAAGAAGGGCCAAAGGAGTAGTCATCGCTATAGGGAAAAATGTTCGTTTTCTAATAGATCAAAGGAAAATAGACCCGGAGGGTCGATATCTTTTTATTACAGGAACTATACACGGGGTAAAATATACATTGGCCAATGTCTACTGTCCTAATAAGAACCCTAAAAAATATTTGATAGATATAATTAAAATACTAATGGAATTCAAGCAAGGAAAATTAATACTACCTCAAGAGTAAGGGACAAAGAGGTAAATCAACTAAAGAAACTAAAAAGAATATTATATGAACAGCAACTAATAGACCCTTGGAGAATTCAGCACCCCAGCACAAAGGACTACACATTCTACTCAACAGTACACAAAATTTACTCCAGATTGGATTACATCATGGTCGAACATAGAAACTTGGAAGAAATAGAAGAAACAAAAATAGGCATAATAACCGCCTCAGATCACAGCCCAGTAATCTTGAGAATGAAAATAAAAGGAGAAGTCCTTGAAAGGGGTCCATGGAGAATCAACGAAACTTTATTAGAAGACAGTGAGACCGAAAAAAGCATCATAGAAGAAATTAAAAGATATTTTGAAGAAAACGACACACCAGAGGTATCGAAAGCAACAATATGGGAGGCGCATAAATCTGTTATTAGGGGCAAGTTAATAGCTATAGGGGCAAGAAAAAAACAGGAAAGGAAAACAAACATGCAACAAATAATTAAAGAAATTTATGAATTGGAACGAAAACACAAAAATCAAGTAAACAACAAAATCTTCGGCCTACTATCTCAAAAGAGAGAGCAATTAAAAGACTGGATGGAACAAGAAGAAAGGAAGGACTACAACAGAGTAGTACAAGAAAAATATAAATGGGGTAATAAACCAGGAAAATACCTAGCAAATCTGGTAAAAAAAAAGAAGTCTTTGAATTACATTGAGAAGATCAAAAATGAAAAAGGAGAAGTGGTAAATAAAACTACAGATATAGCGATAACATTTCAAAAATACTTCAGCTCCCTTTATGCAATAAAAGGACAGGAAAGTTGAAAAGAAGCGAATACAAGAACAAAGAAGATACAAGAATATTTAAAAAAAGCAAACTTACCAAAACTAAAAAAAGACCAACTAGAAGAATTGGAAAAAAATATTACGCATGAAGAGGTAAAACTGGCATTAAAGGAAACTCCCGTAGGAAAAAGCCCAGGACCAGACGGGTTTACGGTCAAATACTATAAAAAATTTGAAGAACAGCTGACTCCAAAACTATTAGAATATATGAATTCCTTAGGGGAAGATGAAGAAATAAGAAGTGAATCGTTATTAGCTCCTATTACAATACTACCAAAAGAAGGGAAAGACAAAGTTAACTGCTCAAGCTACAGGCCAATAGCCCTATTGAACGCTGACACGAAGCTGTACTCCAAGATCCTGGCCACTAGGATAAAAAAACTAATCCCACTGTGGATCAACCCGGACCAAACTGGTTTTGTCCCGGGGAGAGAGGGGCGGGACAACAGCCTAAAATCATTATTGATGTTGCACAAGAAGGTGCAGAATGAGACCCCAGTTCTATTCCTGTCATTGGATGCAGAAAAAGCATTTGACAGGGTAGACTGGGGTTTCATGATGGATACATTGCGGCACTTGGGTATTGGGACAAAAATGATGAAGTGGATAACAAATTTGTATAATGGCCCGACAGCAGTCGTAAAAGTAAACGGTAGACTCTCTCCAAAAATTAAGATGCAGAATGGAACACGGCAAGGCTGTCCACTGTCTCCACTATTATATGTATTGGCCTTAGAACCACTATTAGCAACACTCCGCAATAACAAAGAGGTAGAAGGAGCGAAACTAGCAGGAAAAGAGCATAAGATCGCTGCCTACGCGGACGACATCTTGATGTACGTATCCAACCCAGGAGTGTCACTCCCAAACATATTGAAAGAAATTAAAAAATACGGAGAACTGTCAAACTTCAAAATTAATCCAATAAAAACGGAAATATTAAACATAGGTCTAGAGAAAAAGGAAGTTCAGTTTTTACAAAAAGAATTCCCATTCACTTGGGTAAAAGAACTAAATTACCTTGGAATTAAAATAACTCCTAGAGTCGAAAAAATTTATCAGGCAAACTTTATTCCAATGATCAATGAGGTCAAAGAAGAAATGAAAAAGCTAAGAATACAGCCACTTTCATGGATTGGAAGAATAAATATGTTTAAGATGACGATATTACCTAAAATAAACTACAGATTACAGATGTTACCAGTAAAAATCCCGCAGAGCTTTTTTAAAATAATTAAAACAATCCTGCTAAAATACATATGGCTTAATAAAAAACCAAGAATTAAATACACGCTGATCACAAGGAAAAAGGAGCATGGGGGTCTTGCCGTCCCAGATATAAGTAGGTACTATAAAGCCATAGTTTTTTTTTTCAAAGAAGTTTATTGAAAATTTACGTGTATACAGAGTATAATCAACATGTAGATTACATATTACATTACAATGTTCATAAATGAAAACATACATATTAATGAGGCAGGGCATCCTGAACTCTTCAACAAAGGATATGTGCGCTACCTTGCGGGAGGAAGATACCTTGAAAGGCGCAATTTCAACTAGTGTCAGTAAGTATTTGTCCATGTCAAGCAAACTTAACTCTGTACCTGGTCACCCGAGAGCCATCCACCCCTCTTGAGGGAACTTGCTGTGGATGGGGGGCGACCAGGTACCTTTGAAATCAGGTCAGGCATGGGACGATATGTGGAAATTGTTAAGTCAGTGTCGTTGCATATTAAAAAAAAGGGGAATAAAAGGTCTTTGTACTTATGGTAATTTAAAAATTTCTTTTCATCCGAAGGTGTTAAGACAGTGAAGGGAAGCACCCGAGAACCAAAGCCGGGATATACTTATTATGCAACCGTATTCTTGGGAAATGAGATTCCATAGAGTTCTGTGTATTTAACTTATTCACATAAGTTAGTGACAAGGGGTTTGAGTAAAGTCAGTAGGATTAGGGGTATATGTGGTTAGGGGGTTTTCTGTTTCCTTCTCTCTCCGCCACAGCTCCTCTTCCTTTTCAGGGTATAATTGTTTTGTAGTCGTCTGTGGTAAGAAAATGTAACCAGCAGGCCCATGTGTGAGTGAATTTGGTGGGTGTGTCTTTTGTTTGATGTATGAGTTCTTCCATTTCTGCAGTCTTTTGAATGCGTTTGTACCAGTCTGCTATAGTTGGAGGGTCAGGAGATCGCCATTTGCATGGAATGCACATCTTTGCTGCGTTGACCATGTGCATAGCAAGCGAGCGTAGGTATGAACGTGTTGGAATTGTGGAGTGGTGAAGGAGGAATTGCTCAGGGGTAAAGTCAAGTGTATAGGTGGTTACTTGTGTGATAATTTTGTGAACCTCTTTCCAGAACGGTTGGATCTTGGGGCATGTCCACCATATATGTAAGAAGGATCCAATGTCTGTTTGACATCTCCAGCAGTGCTGCGTGAGGGCTGAGTTAAAGTGGTGTAGTGTAAGTGGGGTTCTATACCACCTGGATAATATTTTGAACGCATTTTCTTGTACTTGAACATTAATGGTTCCTTTGTGTATGTGTGTGTATACATTTTCCCAATCTTTTTCTGTGAGGGTAGTATTCAGTTCATGTTCCCATTTTTTATTGTGCCATATTAGGTTGGAGTTCTGATTCGTGAATAACAGGTTATAGGTAAGAGAGATTAGGTGTTTTTGCGGTTCCTCCGATAAGCATAGGGACTCGAAAGCAGTGGTGCGTCTTGCCCATTCTGGTTGTGGTTCGGATCTACTAAAAAAATGTCTAATTTGTACATAGGTCCAGAAGGGGAAGGAGGTTTTGTTCATCTTGGTGGCCAGTTCTTCTTGAGTCAATAAGCGACCCTCAGAAAAAAAGTGTTCCGCTCGAATGTTTGGATGAGGCCATCCGTCAGTTAGAAAGGATGGATGTGTTCCCGGTGCGAACTCTGGATTGTGTGTTAGTGGAGTCATTGGACCAAGGGTGGAGGAGATATTCTGTTTGTTGCATGCTTCCCGAAAGGCGATCAGCGTTGGGTTAATGAGTGGGTGGGATTTACATTCTGAGGGGACATGTTGTGACTTGGTCCAGGGGAGTTGGGCTAATGGGAGGGGTGACATTGCTTGTTCCAGTCGGATCCAGTCTTTATATTTAGTGTGAATGTTCCAATCTATGATCCTGGTGAGGAGACATGCCTGTTGGTATTTTTTTAAGTCGGGTAACCCTATTCCTCCCTTAAGTTTGGGATATGTGAGCCTAATGTAATTAAGTCTTGGTGTTATTTTACCCCATACAAATTTTATGCAGGCTGTGCGATATGTTGAAAAGAAAGCAGGTGGGAGTTTGATTGGAATTGTTTGCAAAAGGTACAGTATTCTGGGTAAGATGTTCATTTTAATGATTGCGTTTCTCCCAAACCAGGAAAATAACCAGGAGTCCCAATTTTTTTTTGTGTAATAAGTTTTTATTTTTTTAGAACAAGACATTACATGACATGTCCAACAGTGCAAGTCTTGTAAACAATGGCCTCGCAGGGTCATTCAGTAACAATATGCAATATGTGGGTTGAACAAACACATACATTACTATTAACCTAATGTAAAGTGCTCTTCTAGGGATAACTCTGAGGGACCCGCCAGGTGAGTAATCGGAAGCTCTGGAAGCCCCATGTTTTCATAAAATATGCAAGTGAAGCGGAGCCAGCCTAAGGGCTCGCGAGGGTGTGTTTGAGTTTGGGGAATCTCTGGAATGTGCGGGGTACATAGCCCGGTGGCCCACGCCCGGGGCAGGAAGGGGGGGCTCAAAAACCTCCATCAATCCACCTCCCGCTCCTACGCGGGCCCCCGCGACCACGCAACGGTGGTTTATTCATGTGAAATTTATCTGGCTCTTGGAAATCCAGAGATCTCCCCCAGCGGGTTCTGTTTCTATATTGAACAGCCCATACTTAGCTGTTTCGCGTGAGTTTCCCTAATATTATACCAAAATAACAATAATAAATAGAGAGACACAAAAATAAAGGGAGTAATAAAAAAGGAGAAGAAAAGAAAAAGAGAGAGAGGTGGGGGGGTACGGGAAGAGTGAGAAGAGGGAATAGGGGATGGAAGGGGGGGAAGGGGGGGAAAGGGGGAGGGAATAGGTCAGGTTACCTGCAAGTACTGGTGAGCTTCCCTTGCCTCTGCGACGGACCCCTCGGAGCTGGATTCGTTATTCCTCGGGTAGGTCAGGTTTTGGGGTCTTGCCTACAGGGTTGAGTTTTTGTTAGCCTAAGTACTCTAAGAGTAGGGTCTGCCAGCTCCAGCAGTGCAACGTCTAGACTAGACGACACCGCGGTGGAGTCAGAGGTGTATTCAGTCCATGACATCCAGATTGCATGAAATCGGTCTTTGCGGCCTTTATTGGTCGCCACCTAGTCCTCGGCCTCCCGGATCTCACTAACCTTTCCGATCCACTCAGCACGTGTGGGGGTCGTATGTTTTTTCCAATGAATTGGGATCAGGCGCCTAGCCGCATTTAATAAGTGCGGCAGCACACTTTTTTTGTATTTTTGTAGTGAGATCGGGGGGACCTGCAGGAGAAAGTGGGTCGGGAGGAAGGGGATTTCTATCTCTGTCACTATTTTGATTTGGTCACGTATATCTTCCCAGAAGGATTTAATTTGAGGGCAGTCCCACCATATGTGTTTCAAAGTACCTTTCTGTCCACATCCTCTCCAGCACAGCTCAGATGTGGAAGGGTAGAAGCGGGCCAAGTCCGCAGGTACTCTGTACCAACGGGATAGCAGCTTAAAGTTCGTTTCCTGGGTCTTGGACTGTATTGAGGATGAATGAGTAAGCTGATACAAGTGAGTTAAGTCTGTCTTTGTAAATACAATGTCCAGGTCCTTTTCCCAACATCTGATAAAGGCGGGTGTAGTGTTAGGGAATGAGGAACCTAGTAGTTTATAAAGTACCGAGACCAAGTGTGGTGTAGGTTCTTCTGCTATAAAGAGTTTTTCAAGGTGGGTGAGAGAAGAAGGGTCTCTAATCTTATGGCCTTGTAATTGAAAGAAGTGGTGTAGTTGTCTGTATTACCAGAAGTTCATTGGGGTACCCTGTTTGCCTGTAGGCAGATATTCGTAGCCCAGGAGTTTGCCGTCTTTCATGAGTTTGCCACAACTAGCGTCTCCACCCTCTATCCACGACTCAAAGAAACCCATTTGTTCTCCCGGAGGGAACCAAAGGAAACCTCCCAGTGGGGCCAGTGGGGACACCGAAGGAGCCAATTTTAGCAGCGGGTTAATCTTATCCCAGGTTGACAGTACCTGGGTTGTCAAGGGGGACGTTGTCTCCGACAATCCTCTATGCTCTCGGGACAGCCAGGGAGCATATGATAAGTTCCTACCCGCTAAACACTTCTCTAGTGGTACCCATATCTTAGAGCAAGAGTGGAAACGCCAGTTGAGCATCCTCTGTATCGCTATAGCCCAATAGTATCTTCTGACATCTGGAAGGCCTAGGCCTCCGTTTTGTTTTGAGCGACGTAGGACTCGCAGAGCTATCCTGGGTTTGCGCGCATTCCATGTAAATTCAGACAGTATGCCAGATATTTTATCAAAAAAGGATCGGGGTAGTCGAATTGGTAGCATCTGTAAAAGGAACAGTATGCGTGGTAGAATATTCATTTTTATTATGTTCACCCTTCCCAGCCATGTGAAGGCCGTCTGTGTCCATTGGGATAGGTCTTTCTTAATGGTAGTTATCAGTGGGAGGTAATTTGCGGTATATAGGTTGTTAAAATTATCTGTGAGTTGTATACCGAGGTATCGAATAGCTGACGTGGCCCAGGTGAAAGGAAAGGCTGATTTGAGGCTCATTGTTAATTGGGATGACATGCAAATAGGGAGTATTTCTGACTTTGAAAAATGAATTTTAAAATTTGAAAGAAACCCAAAGAGCTTCAGTTCCCTCATCAGGTTGGGCAGAGAGATCAGGGGATTTGAAACATGGAACAGGACATCATCAGCATATGCCGAGAGTTTATGCTCCGTGCTACCAACCGTGAGACCCCTGATGTCGGGGTTAGCGCGTATTGTGCAGAGCAGAGGCTCCAGCACTAAGGCGAACAAGAGAGGTGATAGGGGACACCCCTGTCTCGTGCCATTTCTGATGGGGAAGCGAGCCGAGAGGGTTCCATTTACCTTGACTTGTGCGCAAGGCGTCGAGTATAGTGCTAATATAGAGGACAGCATTCTCGGACCCATCCGCAGTGATCGAAGCACCTCCGTCAGGTAAGACCAGTCAACGCGATCGAACGCTTTTTCAGCGTCTGTTGACAGTATGAGGTAAGGCTGTGGCTCGGGGCGGGCACGGGCCCAGTGAGTAAGGTGTACCGCTCTCATAGAGTTGTCCCTGGCTTCTCTACCTGTTATGAATCCCGTTTGGTCTGGGTGGATAATGTCGGGTATAAGGTATTTAAATCTGTTCGCTAGTGTTTTCGCTAAAATTTTTATATCTAGGTTAAGGAGCGATATTGGCCTATAGCTCGGGGGTACGGTGGGATCCTTGCCCTCTTTCGGGATTACAGTGATGTGCGCCAGTAGTGCCTCTGGTGGAATGGTTCCTCCTTCAGCAATAGAATTAAAATATTTGCACATGGGTGTCTCTAGGTGGGTCAGGAAGGCTTTATAGTATGCCTTAGTGAACCCGTCGGGTCCAGGACTCTTTCCGTTGGGCAAGGAATTCACCGTGGCCCGAAGCTCGTTTAGGGTAATCGGGGCGTCTAAGTCTGAGGATTGCTCTTCTGTAAGAGTCGGGAGTTTGGCTGCAGTCAGATAGTCTCGGATCGCGTTTTGTCTAGTGTCTCGTGATTCAGGGGAGTGGTCAGAGTCTATGTTGTACAATTTAGCGTAGTAAGCTCGAAATTCAGCAGCAATTTTAGATGGGTGTAGAATCGGTGTACCCGAGGCGCTAAGTAGTTTATGTATGTATGTCTGGGCTTGACGTTTCCGAAGGGCCCGGGCTAACATGCGGCCGCATTTGTTTCCGTGTTCATAGTACCTGTGTGCCATGAATCGGAATTGTTTGCGTGTTTGACGATCGAGCAGGCGTAAGAACAGTTCGCGTAGTTCTGTCAGCTTTCCTAGTTCTTCAGGGCGTCCGTTAGCTTTGTGCCTGAGTTCTGCTTTTTGGAGTTCGGTGTGAACTCTTAAAAAGTCTGCCTGTCGTATCTTTTTAAGCCTACTACCCTGGGAAATCAGAGCCCCCCGAACCACAGCCTTGTGAGCCTCCCAAACCGTCCCCTCGCTCAGCTCGCCTATAGGGTTTTCTGCAAAATAATGAGTTAAGGTGTCCACGACCTCAGCTACCACCACCGCATCGTCCAGTAAGTTCTCATTAAGTCTCCAGGTCCGAACTTCCCGTGCGCCTGATGGCAAGGAAAAGGCCATCGTCACTGGGGCGTGGTCGGAAATGGAAATAGAACCGATGTCTGCAGACTGTAAAAGTTCAAGGATATTTCGATCCACATAAATGTGGTCAATTCTTGTGTATACGTTATGTACTGTGGAGTAATAGCTGAAGTCGCGGTCTAATGGTCTAAGCGCTCGCCAACTGTCGGTGAGCGAGTGGGACTGGATAGTCCTGCGGAAGTGCTTCAAAAATGCGTAGGAGTGGGAGGGTCTTGCATGTGAGGTGTCTAGCATTGGGTCAGGGCTAACGTTAAAATCACCTCCTAGGATTAGGAAGCCTTCTCTGAATTCAGCCAAGCGATCTAGTGTAGTGTCTATGAAGGTAAGTTGATTTGCATTCGGAGCATAAATAGTGGCGAATGTATATTTTTGGCCAGCAATGTGGCCCTTTAGGAAAACATATCTCCCCAAGGGGTCTGTATCGTGTTCAGCCGGCTGAAAAGGGCATGACTTGTGTATGGCGATAGCTGTCCCTTTAGATTTAGGGGTCGGGGATGTGCTGATAAACCATTGGTTAAAAAGGTGAGTAGGCAATTTGGGAAGTGACTTTGGCGTAAAGTGGGTTTCTTGGAGGAAAACCACTTGGGTTTTTAGGCGTTTTAACTCCCCCCAAAGCTTACTACGTTTGTGTGGGGAACAGAGTCCCTGTACATTATATGTACTTACCCGTAGGGCAATTTGCGGGGGGTCCGTCACAGACAGCAAGGTGGAGCAACCTGCAATGAAGGGGGAGGGGGTAGGAAAGAGACGAGAGGAGGAGGGAGAGAAAACAAAACATGTGTAAGAAGAAGAACATGAAAACATGGTCATAACCATCAAAACAGTATGGATGTTAACATCCACGCATGTAAAACAACTACTACGGGTCGTGTCCAGGAGCCCCCCCCTAGAGAGGGGAGGGACTCCAGGCCACGACCCCTTATCCCAAAGGGGATTAGTGCCCAAAAAAAACAGGGCGGCCTACTAGGGGGTTAGTGTGCCGTCTATAAGAGAGGGCAGGAGGTCCTCTGTCTCCGTCCACCACGTCTGATATGGTGCGGTTAGACATGGAGAGAATGATGGTGCTTCGGGGGACTCAAAAATGTGCAAACCATCAAACAGCCTTACGGCTAATATTAAGGGGATAATCTAAGTGCAATATGTATAAAAGAAAAACATTTGGGTATATTTAAAACGAGAAAAAGGAAAAAAGAAAAAAAATCCCAGTAGCAGTTCGTTTGCCCCAGAAAGGGATGTTGCTAGTGTCCGGGTAGGGACATTCCCAGCGAGGATTCAGAAAGATGTCGCCTGCGATTCCTCCTGCGATTCTGATTTCTGGCTGGTTGCCACGGTTCGTGGGTAGGTAATTTGTCGTTTCCCGGTTCTGAGGAACATCTCCAGTCAGGAAAGTCCACCGGGTCCAGGTCTAAGGAAGTCAAAAAGTGCGGGAGGTCATCTTTGTTGCGAAGAGTTATGGTTCTACCATCTTTAGTGACTTGAAGGCTGAAGGGGAATCCCCAGCGATACACCAGGCCTGCATCTTGGATAGCTGTTAGGAGAGGGCGAAGTGCTCTACGTTGCATAAGAGTGCGCCTCGAGATGTCCTGATAAAAGGCCAGGTGTGCGCCGTCAAAATCAAAATAGGGTTTCCCCCTCATTTTTTGCATGATGCGGTCTTTAAGCGTATACTTATGTAATTTACATATGATATCTCTTGGATTGTTCGCATCCTGGGATGGGGGCTTCAGGGCCCTGTGTGCACGGTCTATTTCGACTGTAGCAGTGGCAGGCAGTCCTAATATTTCCTTAAAGACTCCTTCTAGGGTGGGGATTATGTCCCTGGGCCCAGTAGCTTCAGGTAGGCCTCTTATCCTGATATTTGCCCGTCTGCTGCGGTTCTCTGTGTCGTCCAGCTGACATAGCAGGGCCTCAATCTGTTGGCCCTGTATGTTACACTTGTCTTGTAGTTTAGAAATGACAGGGAGAGCGTCCTCAAATTTCTGTTCCAGAGTGTCAAGTCTGCCTCCCAAGTGATTTGTATCAGCTTTGAGCTGAGCAATATCTTCCTTAAAAGCTTTTTCCACTCTGTCAGCAAAGCGTTCAAGATCAGCTTTCGTGGGTAGGGACATAATGTGGCGCCTGATGTCTGCATCTGTCAGGGGGTCCAGGTCAGTGGAGTCACCGTCTTGGGAAGTGGGGGAGCCTGGGGAGATCAGGGGGGCTGAGTCACTCACCGACCCTGGAGATGGAGCGGGGGAGTCATCTAGTTGCTGTGACTGGCCTGCGGAGGTCTTTGCGGCCTTGTTAGCACGCTGTGTCTTCCCGGTCGGCGCCATCTTGGAAGGCTCGCGGCCTCTCCCGGTCTGCCCAGTGTAAAAGGAATCCAGCTGGGATTGCCGCGATCGGTCAGTCCATTGTGGCTGGGAGGATGCCCGGTGTCTCAGGGACATAATTTGCTGCGGGTGCGGGTGTTACCTCCGCTGTGGAGCTGGTAATGTGCTGCGGTGGAGCGGAGCTGAGAAGGCACACGTCCTCACTCCTCCATAGTCCGGACACGCCCCCCCGGAGTCCCAATTTGATAAGTCTTTAGTTATGTTTTGTAGCAGTGGTAGATGGTTTAAGGAGTATAAGTCAGCAAGGGATTTCGGGAGTTGTATGCCCAGGTATGTGATTGCTCGATCGTTCCAGGTAAATGGGAATATTGTTTGGCAATGTTGGTGGGTTGCGTGTGGTAAGGTGACATTTAAGGCGTTAGATTTCGTGAAATTAATTTGAAGATTTGTTAGAGTTTTAAAGGTATCAAAATCTTTGAGTAGGTTTGGAATAGTGGTGAGCGGGTCAGTGAGAAAGAGCAGAATGTCATCCGCAAAGGCTGCTAGTTTATACGTGTGGTTTTTAATCTCTATGCCTTTGACATCGGGGTTCTCCCTTAATCTTCTCAGGAGCGGTTCAAGTGTAAGGATAAATATTATAGGGGAAAGGGGGCAACCTTGGCGTGTTCCGTTCGATATGGAGAAGGCGTCCGACAGGTGGCCATTAACGCAGACTCTTGCGGTTGGGTTAGCATATAACGCCATTATAAGATTTAGCAGTTTTGCTGGGAGGCCAAGGGCCCGTAGAGCTTCCGTCATGTAGTCCCAGGCCACTCTGTCAAACGCCTTCTCCGCATCGAGGGAAAGCATGAATCCTTGGTGTTTGGTGTTGGTCAGCCAATGGTGGACGTTGATAGCCTTGAGCGTGTTATCCCTCGCTTCTCTTCCTGGGACAAAGCCAACTTGGTCGAGGTGTATAAGTTGGGGGAGGAGGGGGAGGAGTCTATTTGCTATTATCTTGGCATACCATTTGAGGTCAACGTTGAGTAATGAGATTGGTCTGTAATTGGAGACTATATTTGGGTCTTTATTTGGCTTAGGAATTACAGCAATGTGGGCGCTCAAGAGGTCTCTTGGGGGTTCCAAGGCCGACGTGAATGAGTTGAAGGCGGATAGGAAAAATGGGGTAAGTGAATTCGCGTATGTTTTGTAGTATCCTACAGTCAGACCGTCTGGTCTGGGACTTTTGCCCGTTTTTAGTTGTTTCAGTGATTGGGTGGTTTCGTCTATGGTCAAAGGGTTATCGAGGTCTTGTGCTATGGAGTCTGAAATAGGGGATGGACTGTAGTTTTTTAAAAATTCAGAGATTAGCTGTTTTCTTGAACCTTCAGTTGCTATTGGGGTCGTGGGGGAGATGTTGTATAGTTTAGTGTAGTACTTAACGAAGTGTTTTGCTATATCTGGTGTCGAGTTGATTTTTTTCCCTGAGGTATCTGTGATTGAGTGTATAGTCGTTGAAGCTTTTTTGTGCTGTAATGATCTGGCAAGCAGTTTGCTGGCTTTATTGCCATATTCATAAAATGTTTTCTGCGATAGGATGTATCTACGTCGTATTTGTTTTCCTAGGAGGTCTAGTAGTTCCTGTCGGGTTTGAATAAGCTCAGTTAGGGTAGATGCAGCTTGAGCATGTTTGTGGGCTTTTTCTAGCTTTTGAATCTTTTCCGTGAGTGTTTTATAATGTCGTTGTCCACGGTTATGTTTCGCTGCTGCTGCAATGAATAGGCCACGTACCACACACTTGTGAGCTTCCCAATTAGTAAGTGGGGAGGTATCGGGTGGTTTATTGTCTTGAAAGTACTGTTTGAGTCTGTTTTCGACTTCAGTTGCAATGGTGGGGTCTGTGAGTAGGGAAGGGTCCAGTCGCCATATTTGAGAGCGGGGAATGGTAGTAGGGAAGGTCAACGTCATGGAGATAGGATGGTGATCAGAGAGAAACATAGCGTCTATGGATGCGTGTTTGAGCATGGGCAGGTTGTTTTGGGATATGAAAATGTAGTCAATTCTGGAGTAACGACGATGCGGCGGCGAATAGAAGGTGAAATCTTTACCATTGGGGTTTAACGTTCTCCAAGTGTCGTGAAGAAGCAGGGTTTGGAAAAGTGACTTTATTTTCCAGAGGGCGGTATAGGGAAGGGATGACGTTCCCATTGAGGTGTCTTGTGTAGGGTTGAGTGGTACATTAAAGTCTCCGCCAAGAAGGAGGGTACCTTCTTGGAAAGTGGTTAACAAGTCAGTGATGGTGCGAAAGAAGGATACCTGATTGCTGTTAGGTGCATATATATTAGCTAGCGTAATTTTGTGGTGCAGGTATGATCCTTTCAGAAATAGGTATCTGCCGTCTATATCAAGCATTGTGTCGGTTAGTTGAAAAGGGCATTTTTTCCCTATGAGAATTGACACCCCTTTAGATTTGGAAAGTGGGTTGGTTGCATGGTGTACTGTCGGGTAATGATGGTTGTGTAATTTTGGTGTGGAATCTGTTCGGAAATGGGTTTCTTGTATAAAGATGATGTCAGCTTTGTTTCGGTGCATTGTTAAAAGAAGTTGAGAGCGCTTCTCTGGTATGTTGAGACCCTTAGCGTTAAGTGAGATGATTTTAAGAGTGGGCATGGTTGCTGGGTTTAGTGGGGAGTCCATGTTGCCAAATTATCAGTGGGATTGCTGATGAGAGCGTGTATTGTGGTCGAGGAGCTGTGGCAGAGAGACAGGCACAGAGATCGGGAAACCGGGAACTTCGAGTGTTGTTGTAATTAATAAATGTAAATGTACTGAAGTTTGTGGTGGGCTAGTGACAATAGAGATGAGTGTGATGGTTCTTGGTTCGGGGGGGGGGGGGGGGCAGGGTGGGTGGAGAAGAAGAAGAGGGAAGAGGGCGGGGGAATCCGGAGACAGTTGGTACAAGGATCACCTGTCTAAGTGGGTAGGATCCACAACCGTGGAAAATCCGGAAAGTGTCAGTGGCGTGAGCTATATGAGGTGACTTAAGAGGAGATATGCTCGTATTGTGCCACTGTGTGGGGGTTGATCTATCTAAGGAGAGATGTAAAATAAGTTTAATAATCTGAGCCGTCAAATCCATAGCCCATTCAGGAGCACGTTTTAAAAGTTGGGGTTGAAATGTTGGATACGTGTTACAGTGGGACATTGAATATGTCTTGGGGTTTGAGTACTTGGGATACAACAATGTATATTAGAGGTTTTTTTTCTTTTTTTTTTTCTTTGTTTCAAGTGTGTATTAATGGTGGAGTCCCTGGGGGATGACGTAATGGAATGCGTTTACATTTTATGGACGAAGTCTGGTGTGGCTTATAGTATAGAACTTTCCGAACCGTAATAAACCTGTGTATAATAAACTCATATATCCTAAGTGTAATAACGTTGTAAATGCTTAGTTATCTTATTCCTTTCTGGGATTGTTTTATTGTCAAGAATGGGTGGCATAGCCAGGAGATAGGCAATAGATGATGGGGAAGTTCTGCTTTCCCTGTGCCGTGTGCTTCCCAGTCCTCTTCGTTGCGTATCTTATATGTTGATATATACCTTACCCTTCTTTCACATCTGTGTTCTGCAATGCCAGTGCTATTAGGTTCTAACTGAACAGGTAGTTGCAGAAGACAGGAGTGTCAATTGTACAGATACAACTCGTAGAACTTTCAGATGGTTAGAGCCCAAAGGTGATTGTAGAGGTTTCGGGGAAACGTAAATGTTTTGGATCCCGGTCGTGTGTAATTAATGAAAATGGTGGAGGTATGGGAAAACGTATTTGTTGCATGTACCGGGTGTCGGTTGTCGGTTTGGGAATGGGGGATAGAGAAGTTATATACCTTTTATTCTTTACCCTAGGGATTAATCAGGTAAGGTAGTTTGGTCCATAAAGGATCGGGGTATCTGTTTTGTTAGTGTGAGGGGATATGAGTGGCTGGCTTATAGTGATCGTTAGTTGAATCACCTCTGAGCTCTTGCTGACATTAGATACATAAAACAAGCAGTGCGGAAACCTGTCAAGTAAACAATGCTCTGCAAGATTAACTAGGAAACCGAACTGAACTAGCACTTAAGAAGAAGAAAAAAAAAAAAAACAGGTATGAGGAGATAGCAGACGTTATGTTACCCCAGCTGATAACGAAGAGAAGTCCATCGAAAAATAAGAGATGTCAGCCATATTTCGTGGAGAGGGGTGGGCTCTTCTTGTGTTTCTCTAATGATCGCAGTGTTCGATGACGGTAAGTTGATTGAAGTCTGTCGTCTAGGTTACTTTCGATCTTTCTCAAGTCAGCCGACTTGCGGTAGTATAGAAATTCGGTGATGCAGGTTTTCGATCCAAGGTCGGGTCTGGGCGAATCTCCGTGTAGTGTGAGAATTTTGCGCGTTCGTCTTGGTCAGCAAAGTCCGCCGGTGAGGGGAACAGTGAGATCCCTGCAAAGTGTAGGGTGCGGATGGGAGGTTGTAGTGGGGTTTGCAGCTCCTGGAGAAGGTTGGAAAGGGCTCGCGGCATTGTGGAACTTCTCAGTGGAGTATGTTGGCGAAACGATTTCCAGGTGGATCGGTGGTGGAAGCCGGCATAACAAATGGCATAAGGAGGTTAGAGGTGTAGGATCTTTCAGTAATCACGACGGGCTCTACGAGGTAGGGGAGCCGACACTGGGCTTGCCGGATGTCGCTGCGTTGTAGCAGTGGGCCCGGGTCTATGAGCCGATGGGGATCTTTGTCTCCTGAAGGTCGAGTTTTGGGCTTCCATCGGTTCTTCTCGTATTAGGCTTTCCGGATGAGAGAAAGTAAAGTCCGCATACCAGTTTGGCACATCAACATATGGTATGTTTAGGACTTGGCAGAAATTTTCCAGATCCTCAGGAACTCTCAAGAGGGCTGAGTTGCCTTGATGTGCGGCTTGCAAACCGAACGGAAACTTCCATCGGTATCGAATTCCTTTGTTCCTGAGGACATCTAATAGGGGCCGCAGGTCTTTACGGTGGCGGAGTGTGATCGCCGAAAGATCTTGATAAATGTGGATTGTGCGGCCTTCAAAGGTAAGTTGTTGTTTGTCACGGGCCTTTTTTAGAATATCTTCCTTAAGGGCGAAGTCGTTTATGTGGCATATTATATCTCTTGGCGGGTCGGATTCTCTTCCACGAGGTCTGAGGGCCCTGTGTATGCGCTCCATTGCAATAGGTGTGTGGCGCGGTTGTTCTAGGAGGCGGTTGAACAGGTCTGATACTGTTGAGAGAACCTGATCATTCTCTACTGATTCGGGAAGGCCTCTCACCCTCAGATTGTGTCTTCTCCCTCTGTTGTCGAGATCTTCAACGTGTCGCTGAAGATCTCGTAATTGTAGAGTGTGTGTGTCCACTTTCTGATGTACTTTCCGGATGGCGGTGGTATGTTGGGCCGTTGTGTTTTCCATGCGTTGTACTCTTCCCGCTATGGCCTGCATTTCGTGACGGAGGTCCGTTATGGCCGCAAACAACGTGTCCTTTATGTCAGCGGCAACCGTTTTCAAGTCGTTCAGGCTTGGTTGTTGGTTTAGGGCTGGGTTGTTGTCAATTGGAGTGGGGGATAGCTCCGTAGGTGTAAGAGTTATCCCCTCCGGGCTGCGAGCAGAGGATGAGGCGGGAGCCGGAGCCGCCATGTTGGTTCTCTGGGTCCTGAAAATCTCCGGTATGTTTTGGCTGATACGGCCGCTGAATTCCCTCGGTGAACGGGATCTTGTTGCCGAGGATCCACGGGAGGAAGTCCCCATGATGGGCGACTGTTTAGTAGTAGTAATCCCCTGTTATGTGCTTGGTATGGGCTATGATCTGACGGAGCTTGAGGATTAGGCAGCCATCTTCTCCAAAGGCAAACCACGCCCCTATAAAGCCATAGTTTTAACACGAATGTTAGAGTGGACAAATGAGAAAAATGAAAAAAAAATGGGTGGAAATGGAAAACACAATAAGTGGAGCCACACTACATAAGAATATTTGGATTCCACGGAAATATAGAATATTGGACACCGACACGCACAAAATAACAAAAAACGTATTTAAAATTTGGGACACCATTCACTTAAAGAATGAATGGAAATATAATTCACCACTATTAGCACTCACAGGATCGAATCTCTTCACCCCTGGGAGGGAAATATTTGAAATCCAAGGAATAGGTAACCCACGACTGAAAGATATCACTAGAAATGGCAAAATAAGAACACGAGTAGAAATAGAGGAAAGGAATGGATGGAAGATGAATGAATGGAATTATACTCAAATAAGGCACCTAGTAAGCACAATACCACACCCACTGAGAGATGAAACAAAATTAACTGCACTGGAAAAGCTATGTAGCAATGAAACACCATTAAAAAACGGAACATCAAAAATTTATAGTATACTGACAGATTTGGAAGCACAAGAAAGACCAGAATATATAAATCAATGGGAAAAAGAAATGAATTTAAAAATAGATAACCAAAAAGTGGAAAAAATGATAGAAATGGGATATAATAAGGCTTGGGACATGAAGACCATAGAAATGAATTATAAACTAGTATCAAGATGGTATATGACCCCAGTAAGAATACACAGATTCCATCAAGATAGAACCTCCTTGTGTTGGAGAAAATGTGGCCAAATAGCAACGATCACACACATATGGTGGGAATGCCCAATAATAACGGAGTACTGGAAGGAAGTGTTAAATAACATAAAGGAAATAACTGGAGAAGAAATAGAACAAAATATTTGGACTTGCCTCTTCCATATCTACAATAAACCTAAGAAACAATATAGAAAATCAATAATACCTAACCTCCTGAATGCGGCCAAGGCCTTAATTCCCAAGAATTGGCTAAAAAGTGGAAAACCAGACATTAGAAACTGGCTAAAGGAAATAGATTATCACTACAAAATGGAAGGAGGAGATAAAGGGGATAATAGTAGATGGGAAAGTTGGAAAAACTACAAAGTCTCGGATATTTATTTAGATAGGATAAAAGAAAGAACAGGTGCAGAGCCAAGCGGATAAATAAATAACATAAAGGAACGGACCAGACACAGGGGAGGGGGAGGGGGGGACGAGGGGGAGGGGGGGCGGGGGGAAATAAGAGGGACTGAGAGAGACTAAGATAATAATAGGGTTTATAATTATAGAAGGCGTTTTGTCGCCGGTTTTTAAAAATATTTAAGAATATCCTAGAAGGGAAAAATAATAAAGATGTGACGGAAACAATCCACAATGATGTGAAAAAGGAGAAGAGATAAAGTTTGACACATAAAGTTGAAATAATGTCTCTCGGAAAACTTTCGCTGAAGTGGATAAGAAAAAAAAAAAAAAAAAAAAAAGAAGCCACAGATTTTGACATTATCGCTTTAGATAACCTCATCTGGCTTTACCCTAAAGAACGTGAATTGATTTCTAACCCTATTACTCACCATTATTTAGCTCTTTTGGGACAAGCTGAAAATCCCCTGTTGGCTGAGGTTTTCACATTTCCCCCTTTTATCTTTCCTCAAACATCCTTTATTCTACCCTGCTGGAGCCACCACAACATCTTTCAAAATTTGGAAATCTCTTGGATGTCATTGTTTGGGTCACTTGGTTACAGCCTTCTTCCTTTACTTTTTTGCATCTTTGCAAGAGCAATATCAGCTTCCAAATTTCAGAAGTGTTTAGATATCTTCAAATATTGCATTTTTATTTGGTGTATATTATTACAGTCACAAATGCTCTTTGAGCACATATGTTTTGCTGGACACTCAGGTTCTGGGCATAATCTCTAAACTGTATGCTTATCTGATCTTGGTTTTGAACACAGAATCCCTCCCTATACACGACCCACTGGGCTACTGGGGATGCACAGAGGAGGGAACACGAACACACTGCATATATGGTGGACCTGTCCTATAGTTTTGGTGTATTGGACAGAGGTATTTTCCATGCTATCTGTACCTTTTGAGTCCTGAAAATACCCTTGCCTTATTGATTAAACGCCCACCTGTATTGACTGCCTATATGGGAACCATAGGTCGACTATTTCTTGCCCACTAATTTTGACCAGCCCCTTTTGGAACCCTGACTAAATCACAATGGACGATGGATAACCTATCATCATTGTGTGGTTGCGTACTGCATTGATCCCGGTAGTCTCTCACTCCCTTCCCCTCCCCCACCTTTCTCTTCTCTCCTCTTTCATTTTCTTTGCTTTCTTCTATATTTTCAGTGTGGTTTATCAGCCAACACTCTAATGCCCCGTACACACGGTCGGACATTGATCGGACATTCCAACAACAAAATCCTAGGATTTTCACTTGCAGATGTTGGCTCAAACTTGTTTTGCGTACATACGGTCGCACAAAGTTGTGGGAATTTCCGATCGCCAAGAACGCGGTAACGTCAACCACGTATGACGAGACTAGAAAAGGCCAGTTCAGAACCAAGCGCGGCACCCTTTGAGCTCCTTTTGCTAATCTCGTGTTAGTAAAAGTTTGGTGAGAGACGATTCGCGCTTTTTCAGACTCGTGGTTTTCAGATCGTTTTCTGCTGTTCAGTTTGTGCTTGTGGGTTTGTATCTGCTCTTCAGTGCGTGCAAGCAAGCTAAGCGTGACTTGATTAGTCATTGTGTTCTTGTTCGTTCGTTGCTGTTTTTCAGGTCGCTCAACACAGGCATTGCTGTTCTTCAGTGCGTTCTGTTACTTCGTTCTGAGCAGCCGACCGTTTTCTAGCCATGTTGCGTATACGTACTCCTCCTAGAGTTCATGCTGTGCGGGGGCTTGGTGTTGGGGTCCTGACCTTGACACAAGTCCAGTCCATGAACAGGGTGGGGAGGAGTTCATGGACCAAGAATTGGTTGCTCCAGCGTGACCAGTTCTGTCATATGCCTTTGCTCCGTGAGATCTGTGAGAATAATCCTGATGATTTCAGGAACTTTCTCCGGATGACGGACCCCGTTTTTCACCGTTTGTTGGCTTCGCTGACCCCTTATATTAGCAGGCAAGATACCTGCATGAGGCAAGCCATCACTCCGGAGCAGAGGCTCGTCGCCACCCTGCAGTACTTGGCGACGGGGAGAAGCCTGCAGGACTTGAAGTTCTCGACAGGCATCTCCCCCCAGGGTCTGGGGATCATTATCCCAGAGACTTGTTCTGCCATCATCCAGGTCCTGCAGAAGGAGTATATGAAGGTAAGATTTTTATCCTTTAATATCACATTTTATTGTATTGAATGTTTGCTAATGTATTGTATTTCTTTCCTCATTCCCTAATTACCATGATTGTAATATGCTGTGAATGTCCCCTTTGTCCTCATGCATGCTGGATTTTTATGTAATTTTTTTTGTCCTTCATACATCTTTGCCTTCACTTACCTCCCCAGCATGCTCTCCTGCCCCTATATTCACCTCATGTAGTCACTTAACAATGTATTTTGTCAGCTCCATGGTAGTGCTTTACCCCAAACACCCCTAAAATGTTTTTTAATGTGATTTGTGATTTAAATTCAGGCAGAGTGCCAGAGGCTTTTTTTGGGGGGTCCCCAAATCATTTTTAAGACTCCCTCCCCCCAACTGCTAAGTCAGCTGATACCAATTCTCTATCTATCCTCAATCATCTATCTGCTGATTTTGTCAAACCCATACACACTATACCCATCTCTTTTGTGGTCAGATTTATGGATGAATTCCCCAAAGCATGTAGTTCAAGGGCCTGCCTGTATACTTTCAAATGGTACTGTTTAAAGTTTTTGTATACTATTATTATCTTGATAGGTAATAGCAGAATGTCCAAATGTGCTCAAATGTGTACAGTGTGTATTTATATCTTTGTATTATGACACTTCTTACCTGTCCAGTGGGCTGCCAATAGTGTAACTAAGGAGGGGCTGTTCAAAGTAATACACATTATGTATGCATTCATCTCTCAATGAAGTGGAGAGGGTTCCCTGTCCAAGAGTCCCCCCCCCATATAATGTTAGAAATGGCCCATGAGAGGGGGGGATATGATAGGTGTACCTTAGACTTTGGTGTTTCAAAATTCCCATTAATGTTATCTTGATGTTGGCCAAGAATGTTTGTGTCTAATCTGCTTTCCATGTTTTAATGTGCAAAAAGACAATTTTTTTTTTCTTTTACTCAACAGTTTCCTTCCACGCCACAGGAATGGCAGACTGTGGCCTCCCACTTTGCCCAGCGGTGGGACTTTCCTAACTGCGGAGGGGCAATTGATGGGAAACACATCCACATTGTCCCACCACCCAACT
Organism: Lithobates septentrionalis; assembly: GCA_037952835.1. Classification (NCBI taxonomy): domain Eukaryota; kingdom Metazoa; phylum Chordata; class Amphibia; order Anura; family Ranidae; genus Lithobates; species Lithobates septentrionalis. Next base: position 2,103,691 of record JBBDGP010001556.1, on the reverse strand, counting down.
CGGGGTCATACTATTACAACTATAAGGGGTTCAATAGTATTGTGATGTTGGCGGTGGTGTCAGCTAATTACGAGTTCTTGTATGTAGACGTGGGGAAGAATGGCCGGATGTCCGATGGTGGAGTCATCGCCCAGACGGAGTTTTAAAGGCGTCTCCAGAATGGCAGCTTGGACTTGCCACCTCCAGAAGACAATGTGGAAGGACTCCCATTCATTGCGGATGAAGCCTTTGCGCTGGGGGACCACCTTATGCGGCCATTCGCGATGAGGACCCTCACCCTGGACCAGAGGGTTTTTAATTACCGGCTGGCCAGAGCCAGAAGAGTGGTGGAGAACACATTTGGAATTATGGCCAGCCGGTTCCGCCTATTTCTTACACCCATACATATGGCGGAGTACAAACTGAATCACATTTTCCTGGCATGCTGTGTTCTACATAACTTTTTACGGCAACATTCTGCCAACTATGCTGGCTCAGTTGGGCCTGAGGCCGGAATTATAAATGAAACAACCCTGACGGCTGTTGAAAGTGGCCGTCCTGGCTTGCCCTCCCTGAGTGCCCGTGATGTCCGGCTAAGATACCTTGAATTCTTTGCGGGTAGGAGGGCCATCAATATGCCAGACAATGTGTGAAACCTTTATCAACAAAAAAAAAAAGCAAATCTTTGGTGGCATTTACTGCTTGTGTTTGTTTTACCTGACAGAAATGTGGTGAGTCCTAAAAATGGCGTGATTGTGTAACCTTATACAAAGCACTGTTGGGTGTTATTTCCTAAGGGCAAATCCACTTTGCACTACAAGTGCACTTGAAACTGCACTGAAACTGCACTTGTAGTGCAAAGTGGATTTGCCCTTAGGAAATAACACCCATTGTCACAGAAAGCAGCAATTAGAGCACCACATAAGTGTTGTAGCGTTGAGACAATAATCCACACATTCTTGATTTTTTTTTTTTTTTTAATAAGTTTTTATTGGAACACAGGATGTTCACAAAAAGAAAAGAATACATCTAGACATCATATTATGTGCAGATATTTTCAGTATTAACATCGCATCATCTCAGGAGAAGGTCATCAAGGTAAATTAAGTACTTTATCATAAGCACTATAGTATCTGAAAAAGCAGCGACCCTAGTCAGAGATATTAGATCCTGTCAAATTTTTGATATACAAAAATAATAGAGAAAAAAAAAAAGAAAAAAAAAAAAAAGAGAGAATAGGAAGAGATGGAAAAAGAGAAAGCAAGGTAGGGTATAGGAGTAAGGGGGGGTGGGGAGGGATTGCCGTCTGTCTCAGGAGGGTCCACATTAAATCTCCATATATAGTGTACATTCAACTAGATTCCATAATTTCCGCATATGCGGTTGTGTATTTAAAGGCGAATCAGCAGGACCACATTTTTTTCTTCATTTCAGAATTTTTTTTATTGGAGTATGTTAGATCCTCCATATAGTACATATGATCTACTTCCCTCAGCCATTGGCGTAAGGAAGGTATTTTAGTAGTTTTCCAGAACTTAGGTATAAGAGCTTTAGCGGCATTTAGTAAATGCGGAGTAATAGACTTTCTATATGATCCCGCTGGTTCGCTTGTACAGTGTAAAAGGACATACCAAGGGTCATTAGGGAGTTCAGAACCCTGAATCTCCTTAATCCAATAAAAGATGGTAAGCCAGTAAGGCCTTATCAGGGGGCAGTACCACCAGATGTGAGCATGCGATGCAATATCTCCACAGCCATGCCAGCATAATGGTGATTCTTGAGGGAAAAGCTTGTGCAGAGTTGGTGGTGTGTAATGCCATCTGGTCAACAATTTGTAATTAACCTCTGCGATTTTAGAGGCGATCGAGGTTGAGTGGGTTAAAGAGAGGATGGACGACTTCTCCTGATCTGTCAGATTCTTGTTTAAGTCTCTCTCCCAATTGTGAAGAAATGTAGGGTAGTTAGCAGGGGTGAGTGAACCCAATGCTTGATAGAAATAGGAAAGCGGTCTTTCTACCGGCATGTCTCCTGCAAATGCTGATTCAATCGGCGATAAGCTGGTTGTATTGCGTAGGGGTTTTGGAAGGGATTGGATAAAGTCCTTTAATTGCAAATATCTCCATTGATCCATTAGCGATGGGGATGGCATCGAGGTGAGCAATGATAGTGGTACAATATTTGAGGCGTCTACGACTTGGTGTAATTGAATATTATTCCCAAGGTTCCAAGAATGGAGTCCGGGATACATATTACCTGGTGGGAAGAAGTTGTGACCAGTCAGAGGCATAAGGGGGGAATTGTATTGCCACTTCTGAGTTCTGTGTAGCAAGTCCCAGCATGCAAGAGTGGATCGAGTGAGTGGGGATGTAGTAGAGGGCAGTGATCGAAATTTCCCAGGAATCCAGATCAGCTTGTAAAGATCACTACCCCCTAATGTCATCTCAAGTGATACCCAGAGTTTTGATGCCTTGTTGTATTTCCAGTCTGAAATTCTTGATAAGATTGTTATAATATCGCTTAATGTCTGGTAAAGCTAAACCTCCTAATTTCTTAGGTCTAAGCAATACTGATCTAGAAATTCTTGGGTTACATCTATTCCAGACATATTTGCTTATAATTTTCGTTACACATTTAAAGAAACTAGGTGGAATTTGGAAAGGTATCATCTGGAACAAAAATAGCAACCTGGGCAGTATGTTCATTTTGATCACACTGATCTTCCCTAGCCAAGAGTGTGCGAGCTGTGACCATTTTTGTATGTCCGGTTTAAGTGTATTAAGGAGGGGCATGAAATTAGCATGGAATAGGGATGATAGGTTAGGAGTCAGAAATATACCGAGATATTTCATTGCTGTTTTCTGCCAGGTGAATGGAAAGGATTTCTGAAGATTGCTAGCTGTCTCTTGGGGGACTGAAATATTTAATATTTCGGATTTGGACATATTGATCTGAAAATTTGAGACTTGATTATATGCGGAGAAGACTTGCAGCAGATTGGGTAGAGTAATTATAGGTTGTTGGACATAGAATAAAATATCATCCGCATATGCGGCGTATTTGTGTTCAAACTTGCCTATCGTGATGCCATGAATGTTTGGGTTGTGCCAAATTGTAGATAAGAAAGGTTCGAGTGAGAGGGCAAATAAAATAGGTGAAAGAGGGCAGCCTTGACGCGTACCGTTGTGAAGTGTGAATGATTCGCTTAAAGTACCATTTATTCTCAATTGTGCCGCAGGATAGTTATATAGGGCAGATATCTGACTTAGGAGAGAGGGGCTGATACCTAGATGGGATAAGGTCGCTAGCAAGAACTCCCAGTCCACCCTGTCAAACGCTTTTTCAGCATCTGTTGACAACAACAGGGTGGGCTGGGAGGTGTCGCAAACATGTGCAATCAAGGGGAGAGTACGTAGGGAGTTGTCTCGGGCTTCCCTGCCAGGGATAAAGCCTGTTTGTTCCGTAGAGACCCATTTCGGTACTAGAAGGAGGAGTCTATTTGCTATTCATTTTGCGTAAAGTTTAGCGTCCAAATTCAAAAGAGAAATGGGGCGATAGCTACCACAAATGCTCGGATCTTTTCCTGCCTTCGGAATAACGGTAATGTTTGCATTTAGGGTTTCTGATCTCCTGAGGTAATCGAGTTAGCGTATTTAACCAGGTTCGGGAGCAAAATATCAGCGAATGAGCAGTAATATGCGGTTGTTAAGCCATCTGGGCCTGGGGCCTTACCGTTGGCCATGGCCTTAAGAGCTTTACGAAACTCTTCAGTGGTAAATTCCCCGTCTAGGGTAGCTAAAATGTCTTCCGGCAATTTAGGAAGATCGGCTTGTTTTAGGTAATCTTGTATAAGACGGATACGGGACTCCTGATCTCCTGTATGGTGATGTACATTGTATAACTGCTGGTAAAACTTTCTAAATTCTGCAGCTATGGCAGGGGTGTGATGAGCTATCTCAGCTATCTGAGCTATCTTAGTTTTAATTTTAGGTATAAAACTCGCTGCCTTTTTTTGTTGGAGGGAACGGGCCAGCAACCTGCCAGGTTTATTGCCCCATTCGTACATACGGTGAGCAATTATGCGAAATTGTTGTTTTTGTGCAACATGGAAAAGGTTTTTTAAGTCTTCCCTCTTGCTAGTTAATTCTACCAGCACAGATTTTGAGAGGCTTAATTTGTGTTGTCGCTCAAGGGCATTTATATCCCGGATTAGTGCAAGTTGCTGACTCGTTCGTTCTTTTTTTTTCCTAGTACCCAACTCGATAAATTTCCCGTGGACAAAGGCCTTATGGGCCTCCCATATTGTGCCTGGAGATATATCTGTACTAGCATTCTCCTGGAAATAAAATTTTAGATCTTTTGCAATCATTGTCATGTCTATTTCTTCTGTCAATAAATTATCATTTAACTTCCAGTTTATTCTTTTATGTGGGATAGATGGGACCTGTATTTTAAGCACAATCGGGGCATGGTCAGAGAGAATAGATATATCAATATGTGAGTCTATTATCAAGGGAAGGTGTTGGTGACTGACAAAAAAATAATCGATATGCGAATAGGAATGATGTAAGTTTGAAAAATGTGTGTAATCTCTCATCTGAGGGTGTAAGATTCTCCAAACATCCATCAGCTGAGCATCGTGTAGACGTTTACGTATAAATGTTAAGCGCGCATGTGAGATGCAGGATTTGCCCAGAGATGTGTCCATTAACGGTTCGAGGAGGACACAACCCTGCGCAAACTCCGTTAGCTTCTTAAGAGTGACCGACAGGAAGGAAACCTGATCTCGATTGGGGGCATAGAGCATGGCTAAGGTGCATAACATACTGCCCAGGTTGCCTCTTATAAATAAAAATCGTCCCAGAGGATCACTAACCATGGAGTCAAATTTAAACAGAGTATCCCTGCGGAGTCCAATGGCCACGCCTTTCGATTTGTGTCAGTCAGGCTATAGAACCATGTAGGGTAATTTGAAGAGAAGAGCTTGACCGAAGTAGTGTGTGTGAGGTGGGTCTCCTGCAGGAAGACAATGTCCGCCCGCAGACGATCCAACTCTCGGTATAGATTATGTCTCTTACCTGGTGCATGGAGACCGCGGACATTAAGTGATATCAAATTGAGCTTAGCCATTGACTACAACAGGGAGCACTCGTTAAATGCACTCTCCACATCTAACTGTTCCAGGGCAGACGGCAAAGGGGGGTAAAGGAAGGGTAAGAAGGGAGAAAAGGAAAGAAGAGAAACAAAAGATAAAAAATAAAAAGTATGTGTTAATAATCATTCTTAGCACAATCGAAAGCCACCATTGAAAGAGGCGGCCGAGGACATTCAAAAATCTATTGGGCCTAGATGGGGCAAGCCGTGGGCACGCAGTCCCCCCACCCCCACCCCCGAAGGGAGTAGGTGCATGAGGACGACGAGCCCCCCGGCCCCCCCGGGGGGGCTGTCTCAACGCCAGGGCCGAACGACCGAGCGCGAACATACTTGCGCGCGCGCCGTCCCATCACTCCGGATGCGGCACCCAGTCCTACAGAAAAACAAAAACGTTGTATTTACCCAGAGAGAGAAAAAATTAAGAAGAACCAGGAAAAAAGGAACCTAAAAAAAAAAATTAAAAAATATAGAGGCAACTCAAGTGAACCTGCCAGGAGATCTCTCTCTCCGCTTCATCTCCTACCTATCCTCCTCATCCTCTTTCATTTTCTACCCCCACTTATAATACAGGTATATATTTAAAACAGAAAAACAACTAAATAGGGGTGGACCTATCATATGAGATAGGAGAGCGTATTCTAGATTTGAACACCTTAGTAAAACTAACTGGGAATATAAAAATAAAACAACAGTTATTCCACAGTTGTGTGGAAGGTGTAAACATAACATAATCTAGAACAGTATACTTGCAAATGCAATACTTATGAGGAGTCTCCTGGGTAGCGTTAGATAGAATGCATAGTTACAGTCACCCAAATTGCGAAGATGCATCCGGGGAGCCAGATCCACGCTTGTGCTGCACTTTTTGCCAGCTTGCATCCAGAGGAACACCGAGAGAGGGAATGGATTCTTGCCATCCTGGGAGATCCGGAGGTGAGAAGTTGAGTTCAGAGCAAAATTTTCCCAGGTCTTCCGGGAAGCGGAGGGTAGCCGTCTTGCCATCTCTATGGGCTATCAGAACTGAAGGAAAGCCCCAGCGGTAATTAATAGAGGCTAAGCGCAGCTGTTCGGTTAGCAAGATCCGGAAAGAACAGCAAGGATGCGCCGTCAAAGTCCAGTGGTGTTTTTTCCCGGGCTTTCCGCATAATTCTCTCCTTTTCCTCAAAGTAGTGTAACCTGCAGATTACATCTCGTGGGATATCAGAGGCCAGATTGCGAGGTCTTAGAGCTCTGTGTTCCCTGTCGATTTTCAAGGGAAAGTCTGCTGGCTGGCCTAGTAGGCCATTAAATATGCCACGGAGGGAAGGCAAAAGATCATCATCACCTGTGGCCTCTGGCAGGCCCCTGATCCGTATATTGTTCCGCCGATTGCGGTTTTCTTGATCTTCGATCTTATACAGAGCCATGCGATGTGAGATAGTAAGGTTGCGGGTAGTCGTCTGCATTGCGGCCGCATGGCGATCGAGGCGCAGCTCCGACTCTTCTACCCGTTCCAACACGTGGTTTAGGTCTGATCTGAGTGCTGAGAGCTCCTTTTTAATGGAGCGTTCCAGGCTAGAGAACAGAGAGGCTAGCTCCGTCTTGGTAGGAAGGTCACTAACCAGAGCCGTGACCTCCGAGTTTCTGGAAGTACTTTCTTCCCCGTCCGAGCAGGCTGATATTGCCGGAGAGTGTCTCCTGGTTGTAGGTCTATGGCGGGAGGCGGAGCTCGGGCCGCGAGGCGAGCGGCCTAGTCCCTCCATGCTGAGAGTGTCCTCTGTTTCCGCGGCTAGATACCTCTTTATGGAGCCTGACGGGGTTCCTTTTTGAGGCAGGGATTTGCCCGTCCTTTTCCCCATGGTGTCTTAGGGTGATGCAGGGAGGATCTCTGGGTATTAGTAATTATAATAGGTGCCGCCACCGGAGCTCAGGGAAAACACGTCTTCACTGCTGCATGTCGAGACCACGCCCCCCACACATTCTTGATTAACAATCTTTTTAATACCTGCACAATCACATGTGCATTTTGACAAGGTTTTTAAAACAAACCAACATGTTTGTTGTATAACAATTTTTGGGGTCAAATTAGAAAAAGTAGAAATGTCCTTTTAAGATAAAATAGGCATGTGTAAAAGCAACAAGAAAGACACAAATCTTGAACTTACAAAGTTCACATTTGGTAGAACTTGAAGGCAATATCAGACATGAGTATTTAGGATCTGTGTTTGATATTGCGTTCATATGGGGTGAAGTCACCCCAGGAAAAGCCAAATTTTGAAGATGCACACCAATTTACGAATGTCAACATGTGCTAGCTGCCATCACGGGGATCAAGGGACGTGTTTTGTGAGTGCAACCCCTTCCTCTCAGCTACTTTATTATTAAGGAAGGGGTTGCACCCCCAAAACGCATCCATTGATCTCCCGTGATGGCAGATAGCACATGTTGACACACTGTGTTTATCTTCAAAATTTGGCTTTTATACATTTTTGAAAAAAATTTTAACATTGTAGCACAGCATAAAAGAAAGGGCTTTGGAGGGGTTTTAAACTCTCCCCAAAACATCAATGATGTTCTTATTTTTTATAATAACATCATTGATGTTTTTCGTGATGTTTTCCAATGCAACATTACACCCAATGATCTCCCCAATCAGGATCTGGGCACTTTCCGAGGTGAAAGGATCTGGATCCACAACATCACGATCACCTAAAAAGATAAGATCCAAAAAAAAGCATGTATTATAAATATGCCGGCATCCATATCTTACCTGAGCCTGTGGTCGCAGACACTCACCTGTTGTGGTGACAATTTCCACCACGTCTTCCTCCTCCTGCTCTTCTTGTGTTTGTGGGATTTCCCCTTCTTCCAGAGGTGGGGGGTCTCTCGTCTCCTCGGATGAGGGGTGTCCTCCAAGTCTTTTCTCCCCTATGTGAAAAAAAATGGTATACTTAGCACACAGATATTTGATGGCAGAACTAGAAATATGAAACATTTCTTGAAAGTGGGGTACAATTGTCTATTTTGGCAGAGTTCCAAGATGTAGAATTTTTAGTGTCCTTTGTCAAGCTTCAATACTTTACCTGTTTATTACAAGCTTCACAGATGGAGACCCCCCTATAGTATAAACTGGAGCACCTGTGTGGGCCCCCTAATAAAAAGGGTGTTTTGGGGTCCCACACTAGTGCTCCAGCATCCAGATGTGAAAACTGCGGCTGAGTGTCCTCTCCTTACACAGAATCTATTTTGCATTTCTTTCTAGTAACAAACCCATCTACACAACCAAGTTAGTTTCACACAAGTAGGCCCTAAAAAATGTTGGCAAATGCATATGGCCAAAACTATGGTGTTTTATAGGCATAAATAAAAATGTTTGATACGAACGAATAATGTGCCCATGAACATGAAAGTTGCCATTTTAAACTGTACAACAGTTCCTAAAAGCACATGGAGCAGCACGAACCTAATAAACACAAAAAGTATAGGAACACAGCACAACTACTTACTTTTTTGCAGCACTCTCCGGATCTTTCCGTACTGCTCATGCTCTCTTAATTTGAGGTCCGACCACCGTTTCCTGAGCTGATCTTTCGATCGTCTTACCCCGAACTTCCGGTGCAGACTCTTGACCACTTTCACCATGATCTTGGCCTTTCTGACATTGGGGTTGGGGTAAGGTCCATACTTTCCATCATAGTCGGCCCTCTTCAAGATGTTGACCATCTCCAACATCTCCCCAAAGGACATATTTGAGTCCTTAAATCTTCTCCTTCTGGATCCAGATGTTTCTGGCTCCGGGCTTTCCTCCTCCCCCTCCTCGTTGCTGTAATTAGCACGCACCTGCTGTGTCTCCGCCATGTGCTCTTCCCCCACTGCGCCGAACGAAAAGGGGCGGAGAATAGACTAGAAAGAATGTCGGGGCAGGCGGAGTTACACGCATGCACAGTGTGTATAAAGCGTAACACGCGTGCGTAGTACGTACGATCTGTGAGCGGAGGAAGGAGTATCAGAGGCGCCGATCGTGATAACGAAGGTAAGAGCCAAACTTGGGCCTATACTGCTTCTAGATTGAGGCCTATATTGTAACAAGATTAGGAGAGTTTTGCCTGACATTAGGGTTTGTCTTGTGTTGTGTCTTGCAGTGAAAATGGATATCTTGAAAGATAACGACTTTATGGCAATCTTCATTGATATGTTCAGGGAGCTGCCTTGTCTGTGGCAGATAAACCACCCACATTAAAAGAACCAAACAAAGAGGAAGGCAGTGCTGGATCAATTGCTGGAATTTGTGAAGACCGTGGTCCCCACGGCAGACATCACCTATTTGAAGATCCTAATTGGTGGCCTGAGGAGCACTTATCTAAGGGAGCACAAGAAGGTCCAGGATTCCCAGAGATCCGGAGCTGCAGATGACATCTATCTCCCCAGACTGTGGTACTATGACAGGCTGCATTTTCTGGCAGGTCAGACTGAACCCAGGTCATCACTCTCTAGTCTTCCTTCCAGGCTTCCTTCCCCCAGCTGCGGCTTCTGACGCCCAACCTGGGCCTTCCAGGCAGCAACATGTGGAGGAGCCCAGCTTGAGCCAGGTATAGCATTCCTCTAAATATTTCTGGTTGTCCAATCAATGATGTTAACTAGATGTTAGTTTGGAGTACTAATTTATGATTGTGATTGATGATGCAAAAACTAAAACCATGTCCCTTTTTCATACACAGGGAAGTCTCAGCCAGGAGGTGGCCAGGCCAAGCAGGCTGCCTGATATGCAGGTCCCTCCCCTACACCAGCAAAGACAGAGTGGCAGGAAGAGGAGTACCCTGGAGGAGGCTGCCATAGGACTCTTTTGGAAGGCTACAGAGGCCCTGAGAACCCCCACACTGTGGAGGAGGACTTTGCTGGCATAACTGCCTGCAAAATGATGTGGATGGAGGAGGGCCAATGACTCCTGTGTGAGTCCTTAATTTTGGAAGCTCTCAATAAGGGGTTGAGGGGCCAAATAACATCTGCTACCCACATTTGTGACCTCACACATGGTCCTCCTCCTCCTCCTCCAGGTCCTACTCCTCCTCCTCCTCCAGGTCCTACTAGTCCTCCTCCTCCTACAGGTCCTACTCCTCCTCCTGCCACATCTCCAACACCTGAGCCACAGCCGGGAAGGAAAGTAGACCAGAAAGTGATGACCCTGGGTCCAATCTGGTCTGTTAAAAGATGCAGCCTCTTGTAGTACCATAGCCTGGGGACACAGATGTCATCTGCTGCTTTCCGGATCTCTGGGACTTCTGGACCAGACTGCAATCCCTTAGATAAGGACTCCTCAGGCCAGCAATTTTGATGTTAAATAATTGATGTCTGCCCTGGGGGTCCAAGGCTTCGCAAATTTCTGCTGTTTCTCCAGCGTTGCCTCCCTCTTTGTTTGGTTCTGAGCCCTTAATAAAGGATTTTTTTTTTCAATTATACTCTCCTATGTGTTTTTTCCTTCAAAAAGGACAGTTTGTTTGTGACGATTCAGGTACATTTCTAAAGTACAAGGTGAAATGAACAAGGGACACCAACACCAAACAATCTCCTTGAGATTAAATAATATAAGATATCAATGGTGTTGTGGTAACTTGACACACAAAACACACACAAAAATATTATGGAGTAAAACTAAAAATAAAATAAAACAAAAATCAGCCTTGAAAAAAATACAAACCTAAAAAACAAAAAAAAAACAGCCTTAAAAAAAAAAAAAAAACAAATAAAATTTTGTCAGATGTGACAAATCTAAATATATTGAGGGAGTCCCGATAAATAATAAAGAAGTTTGTGAGAAGTTTGTGTGAATATGAACAGCAAAACTACTTAATTCTTCTCACAATATAAAGAAGAAGAGAGTGCGCTGTATTAAACCATTTTTTACATTGCACCGTGACGAAGGTGCTGTATCCATTCCGAATGCTAATTTTACCAGACCAAGCTGTTCCGTCTCGGAATTTCTTCTGAGCATGCGTGGCACTTTGTGTGTCGGAACTGGCCACACACGGTCAAAATTGACGCAATCAGATTTTGTTGTCGGAAAATTTTATAGCCTGCTCTCAAACTTTGTGTGTCGGAAAATCCGATGGAAAATGTCCGATGGAGCCCACACACGGTCGGAATGTCGGACAACACGCTCCGATCTGACATTTTCCATCAGAAAATCCGATCGTGTGTACGGGGCATATGAGTTGAAACTCAGAGCTCTTAGGCGCAGTTTTCCCTGTTATCCAGAGTCACTACCCCCAATGTTTTTTTTATAATTGCATGTTCTGCTCCAAGTGTTTATACTCATTTTGATGTTTACTCGCATATCATGTACTGTATATGTAAAATTATCTTTTTGCTATTTGAGTGTATAGCAATTTGTTATTGGTTACATTTTATCATTGCCTGTGAACTGTAGTGTTTTTTCTCTAATAAAAATGTTTTAATGAGGAAAATAGTGCAATAAAAAATATTTATAGAAAATATATTACAAAAAACTGTGAGGGCTTTTTTAGATGTTGTTTGGCAAACTCTAATCTGGCCTTCCTGTTTTTGATGCTCACCAATGGTTTACATCTTGTGGCGAATCCTCTGTATTCACTCTGGTGAAGTCTTCTCTTGATTGTTGACTTTGACTCACATAGACCTACCTCCTGGAGAGTGTTCTTGATCTGGCCAACTGTTGTGAAGGGTGTTTTCTTCACCAGGGAAAGAATTCTTCGGTCATCCACCACAGTTGTTTTCCGTGGTCTTCTGGGTCTTTTGGTGTTGCTGAGCTCACCAGTGCGTTCTTTCTTTTTAAGGATGTTCCAAACAGTTGATTTGGCCACACCTAATGTTTTTGCTATCTTTCTGATGGGTTTGTTTTGTTTTTTCAGCCTAATGATGGCTTGCTTCACTGATAGTGACAGCTCTTTGGATCTCATATTGAGAGTTGACAGCAGCAGATTCCAAACGCAAATAGCACACTTGAAATGAACTCTGGACCTTTTATCTGCTCCTTGTAAATGGGATAATGAGGGAATAACACACACCTGGTCATGGAACAGCTGAGCAGCCAATTGTCTCATTACTTTTGGTCCCTTAAAAATTGGGAGGCACATATACAAACTGTTGCAATTCCTACACCGTTCACCTGATTTGGATGTAAATACCCTCAAATTAAAGCTGAAAGTCTGCAATTAAAGCACATCTTGCTCGTTTCGTTTCAAATCCATTGTGGTGGTGTATAGAGCCAAAAAGATTAGAATTGTGTTGATGTCCCAATACTTATGGACCTGACTGTATATTATGTAAATTTCAGAAAGAATCCAGGCCTTTTTTATAGCAATCTACTGAGCTTTCCATAACCACCTCTGGAGGGAGTCTATTCCACATTTTCAAAGCCCTTACTGTTAAGAAACCTTTTCCTATTTGGAGATGAAATCTTTTTTTCCTCTAGACATAAAGAGTGCCCCTTGTACTCTGTGATGACCTTAAAGTGAATAACTCAACACCAAGTTCACTATATGGACCTCTTATTTATACAAGTTGATCACATCCCCCTTAATCTCCTCTTGCCAAGAGACAATAAATTCAGTTCCTCTAATCTTTCCTCATAGCTGAGCTCCTCCATGTCTCTTATCAGTTTGGTTGCCCTTCTCTGCACTTTCTTCAGTTCCCCGATATCCTTTTTGAGAACTGGTGACCAAAACTGAACAGTATATGAGGCCTTACTAATGATTTTTACAGGGGCATAATGATATCTCTCTCTCTGGAGTCCATACCTCTCTTAATAGGACTTTGCTTAGGACTTTGCTCGCTTTGGAAACCGCAGCTTGGCATTGCATGCTTTTATTGAGCTTATGATCTGCCAAAACCCCCAGATCCTTACTAATGATTTTTAAAGGGGCATAATGATATCTCCCTTACTGGAGTCCATACTTCTCTTAATAGGACTTTGCTCGCTTTGGAAACCGCAGCTTGGCATTGCATGTTTTTATTGAGCTTATGATCTGCCAAAACCCCCAGATCCTTCTCCACCATTAATTCCCCCAGTTGTACCCCCCCCCCCAGTATGTATGATGCATGCATATTCTTAGCACCCAAGTGCATATCTTTAAATTTATTAAGGTTAAACCACATTTTCCACTTAGTTGCCCAATTAGACAGTGCACTGAGGTCAGCTTGTAAATTGGAGACTTCCTGTAAGGACGTTATTCCACTGCATAGCTTAGTGTCACCTGCAAAGACAGAAATGGTACTTTTAATCCCAGACCCTATTATATTTATAAAGATATTAAAAAGTAAGGGTCCCAGCACTGAACCTTGGGGTACACCACTGATAACCTTAGACCATTCAGAGTAATGCCCTGTACACACAGTCGGACATTGATCGGACATTCCGACAACAAAATCCATGGATTTTTTCTGACGGATGTTGGCTCAAACTTGTCTTGCATACACACGGTCACACAAAGTTGTTGGAATTTCCGAACGTCAAGAACGCAGTGACGTACAGAACGTACGACAAGACTGTAAAAGGGCAGTTCAATACCAAGCGCGGCACCCTTTGGGCTCCTTTTTCTAATCTCGCGTTAGTAAAAGTTTAGTGAGAGACAATTCGCGCTTTTTCAGACTCGTGGTTTTCAGATCATATTTCTGCTGTTCAGTTTGTGCTTGTGGGTTTGTATCTGGTCTTCAGTGAGTGCAGCGAGTTCCCATTGATTTGTCATTGTGTTCTTGTCCGTTCGTTACTGATTTTCAGGTCACTCTTCACAGGCCTTGCTGTTCTTCAGTGCGTTCTGTTACTTTGTTCTGACCAGCCAACTGCTTTCTAGCCATGTTGCATGTACGTACTCATCGTAGAGTTTGTGCTGTGCAGGGGCTTGGTGTTGGGGTTCTTACTTTGACACAAGCCCAGTTCATGAACAGGGAGAGGAGGAGTTCATGGACCAAGAATTGGTTGCTCCAGCATGACCAATTCTGTCACATGCCTTTGCTCCATGAGATCCGTGAAAATAATCTTGACGATTTCAGGAACTTTCTCCGGATGACGGACCCCGTATTTCACCGTTTGTTGGCTTTGCTGACCCCCTATATCAGCAGGCAGGATACCTGCATGAGGCAAGCCATCACTCCAGAGCAGAGGCTAGTCACCACCCTGCGGTACTTGGCGACGGGGAGAAGCCTGCAGGACCTCAAGTTCTCGACAGGCATCTCCCCCCAGGCTCTGGGGATCATTATCCTGGAGATCTGTTCTGCCATCATCCAGGTCCTGCAGAAGGACTATATTAAGGTAAGATTTTTATCCTTTAACATCATATTTTATTGTATTTATTTATTTTTTATTTTTTATTTTTCAATAATTTTTCAACAAATATAAATCATCATAACAAAAAGTATAAGGAAAAGTCATGACAATTTACATATAAACAATCAAAATAAAATTAGTGCAAACATTGTATAGAAGCATGGTGAGGATATCTGTATAGATAGAAATCAGCTTCTTCCCGAATTGGGACATATATTAAGAGAGAAATAATTCCATACAGTATCTATGCTTCTATCTCAATTACATATTCAAAAACACAAGGATGCTCAAGAGGACGTGTAAGTTGGAATCAAAAAGGAGCAGAAATGGAAGGTACAGAAGAAAATTTTGAAAATTTTGAATCATCCCAAGGTTTCCAAATTTTTTCAAATTGGGGAGTTTTACCTTCAATTTTTGCTGTTAAATGTTCCATTTTACGCATATCTGTAATAATGGAGAGGGCGTGGTGTAAAGTGGGAGCGTTGGTAGAGAGCCAAAGTCTAGGGATGGCTCTTTTTGCTGCCAAAAGTACAAAGGACCCTAATCTCTGTAGTGGTTTAGGAATACCCGGAAAAGGTAGACCTAACAGGAAATGTATGGGTTTTAATGGAATAGATGTGGCGAAAAGTAACTGTAATAGATTTTGTATCTCAATCCAATACGTACCTAAGACATGAAAGTCCCAGAAAATGTGAAGGTGCATACCTACGGACCGTCCACATCTCCAGCACAAACTAGAAAGAGATGCATTTTGGGCATGTAGCAACTCAGGAGTTTTGTACCAAAGAAATATTATCTTAATAGCGGTCTCCTTTTGTGCCACACATCTGGAAACTTTAAAAGCTGACTCCCAGATTTTACCCCAATCAATTAATGAAATTGATCTGTTTAGCATTTTGGACCATTTTGTCATGTGTCTATGTATGGAGTCATTTAAAGGGGGTGTTGTCTGGAATATTTTATATATGGATGAGATTAAGTTTGGTTCGTATGGGCCATTTGTACACAATAATTCAAAAGCAGTGGGATTTTCTAAAGATAAGGAGGGGAAGCAGGATTGGAAAAAATTTTTAATTTGTAAGTAGAAGTATTCTGTAGATTTCGGTAGGGTGTGTTTTTCTTTAAGGACTGAAAAAGGTAAAAGCTTATGTGTTACTGGGTGAACTAAATGTCGCAGCCGAAACATCCCAGCGTGTGTCCATGCAATTGTTCGCAGATATGATAATCCGTCCGGAATTTCTGGGTTAAAAAGGAAATTCTGGAGAGGGGAGCAAGGTAAGGAGAGGTGAAATTTGTCTCTACACCTTTTCCAGATTGATAGCGTAAAAAGCATTAGGAAGAGACACAGAGACCTTAGTTGGGGTATGAATTTCTTAGAGGAAGGCCATAATAGATAGCATGGATGTACAGGGGCAGTAATCCCCATTTCAATTTCGGCCCATCTATTTGCAGCCTTCCTTGAGGTCCATGTTGTCAATACTCTAAGATGAGAAGCATAGTAATATTTAATAAAATCGGGGGAGGCTAATCCACCTTTAGCTCTATGAGAGAGGACTACCGATTGAGCAATTCTATGGGATGCATTGTTCCAAATAAAGTTAAGGCACTTTCTCTGGAGATTTTTCAACTGCGACATAGCGACTGGGACCGGAAGTGTTTCAAAAAGGTACAATAATTTGGGCAAAACCGACATTTTAAGAACGTCCCTACCAAGGAGGGAAATTGGGATGGAAGACCAATGTTGTAGGAGTTTAGCAATTTCTGCGAACATAGGAGGGAAATTGGCTTGATAAAGAGACTGGTATGAAGGGGTAAGATGAATTCCTAAATATTTTAGTGAAGTCTGGCACCATCTGTATTTAAATCTGTTTTGTAAGGAGCTGAGTGTATCTGAGGGTATATTGATGGGGAGAGCTTCTGTTTTAGTCTGATTAATACAAAATCCTGATAAGGATCCGAATGTGCAGAGGGTTTCGTGTAAGGAGGGTAATGAAATCTCGGGGTGTGTGATGGTGAGCATAATGTCGTCTGCGAAATAAGAGAGAGTTTGTAGTCCTGATGTCGTAGTGGGATTCCTCTAATATTAGGATGGGATCTATTGTATTTAATGTTTGCTAATGTAATGTATTTCTTTCCTTATTCCCTAATTACCATGATTGTAATATGCTGTGAGATGTCCCCTTTGTTCTCATGCATGCTGGTTTTATTTTACATTTTTTTTGTCCTTCATACATATTTGCCTTCACTTACCTCCCCAGCATGCTCTCCTGTGCCTATATCCACCTCGTCTAGTCACTTAACAATGTATTATGTCAGCTCCATAATAGTGCTTTACCCTAAACACCCCCTAAAATGTGTAAAAATGTTATTTGTGCTTTAAATTCTGGCAGAGTGCCAGAGGCTTTTTTTTGGGGTCCCAAAATCATTTGGAACCCTCCCTCCCGACTGCTAACTCAGCTGATATCAGTCCTCTATCTGCTGACTTTACCAAACCCATACACACTATACCCACCTCTTTTGTGGTCAGATTTATGGATGAATTCCCCAAAGCATGTAGTGCAAGGGCCTGCCTGAATACTTTCAAATGTTACTGTTTCAAGTTTTTGTATCCTATTATTATCTTGATAGGTAATAGCAG
Organism: Lithobates septentrionalis; assembly: GCA_037952835.1. Lineage (NCBI taxonomy): Eukaryota > Metazoa > Chordata > Amphibia > Anura > Ranidae > Lithobates > Lithobates septentrionalis. The sequence continues at coordinate 2,086,646 of JBBDGP010001556.1, read as the reverse complement.
AATGTAAAAATGTGCTAAAATGTGTACAGTGTGCAATTATTTCTTTGTATTATGACACTTCTTACCTGTCTAGTGGGCTGCCAATAGTGTAAGTAAGTAGGGGCTGGCCAAAGTAATACACATTATTTAGGCATTTATCTCTCAATGAAGTGGAGAGGGTTACCTGTCCAAAACATCTCCCCCCTAAAAAATTTTAAATCGCCCATGAGAGGGGGGGAAGAATCTGATAGGTGGACCTTATACCTTTGTCTTTAAATACTCCATAAAATAAATGTTATACTGATGTTGGCCAAGAATGTTTGTGTCTAATCTGCTTTCAATGTTTATGTGCAAAATGATTAATTTTTGGTTCTTGTTTGACTCCACAGTTTCCTTCCAACAAACAGGAATGGCAGACTGTGGCCTCCCACTTTGCCCAGCGGTGGGACTTTCCTAACTGCGTAGGGGCAATTGATGGGCAACATGTCCACATCATCCCACCACTCAACTCGGGGTCATACTATTATAATTACAAGGGAATCAATAGTATTGTGATGTTGGCGGTGGTGTCAGCTACTTACGAGTTCCTGTATGTGGACGTTGGGAAGAATGGCCGGATGTCGGATGGTGGAGTCATCGCCCAGACGGAGTTCTACAGGCATCTCCAGAATGGCAGCTTGGGCTTGCCACCTCCAGAAGACAATGCGGAAGGACTCCCATTCGTCTTCATTGCGGATGAAGCTTTTGCGCTGGGGGACCATCTTATGCGGCCATTCCCTATGAGGACCCTCACCCCAGACCAGAGGGTTTTTAATTACCGGCTGGCCAGAGCCAGAAGAGTGGTGGAGAACACGTTTGGAATAATGGCCAGCCAGTCCCACCTATTTCTTACACCCATACACATGGCGGAATATAAACTGAATCACATCATCCTGTGTTGCTGTGTTCTCCACAACTTTTTAAGGAGAAATTCTTGGAACTATGCTGGCTCAGTTGGGCCTGAGGCCGGAATTAATATTATTGAACCAACCCTGATGGCGCTTGAAGCTGGCCGTCCTGGCTTGCTCCCCCAGAGTGCCCGCGAGGTCCGTATAAGATACATGGAATACTTTGCGGGTAGGGGGCCATCGATATGCCAGACAATGTCTGAGACATTTTTTAAATAAAAATATATTTTAAACTGAACAAATATCAGAGCTTGATGAAGGAGCTCGGCTGCCACGTCATTGCAGCCCATACGCTCAGGAAACACGCCTCTTGCCAGTGACGTCATTCCCCCTCATCTACCATCCATCTGCGTTCCAGGCCTCGTTTTCAGTCTGCATCCACCGCAGCCGGCTTCCACATTCAAGCGGTGTCCGGAGAACATACAGCCTCACACGCGGCAGGCAGGAGGACGCCAATGACTGATCTGATGTCTACATGATGGATATTGCTACCACACGTTTTTGATGACTTCACACTTGTGAGTTGCCTGCGTGTATATATTTATTAAACTGGATTTTAAAACTTCTACACCCAGAGGCGCCTCTCTCCTTGTGCTCTTTTTTAGGTTATTGGAACATGGTTTCAGTTCTCTGCTGAAGGCAGCCCTGTGTGTGCATCCATCACCATCATCTTCCCTCCCCCTTCCTTTTCTCCTTCCCCTCTCCCCCATCAATATACATGGACTTTTATTAGTCATGGACTTTTCCCTCTGCCCTTCCCCCTTCTCTTCTTTTATACATTGTTGTTAATATATTATATTCCTTTTATGTTATGATGCCCCCATGGTAGTTTTATATTTACTTTTATTCTCCAGTCTTTTGCGCCTGTACTTGTATTACTTTATTATTGAAGAAGGGGTTGCACCCACAAAACGCGTACATTGATCTCCCGTGATGGCAGATAGCACATGTTGACACACTGTGTGCATCTTCAAAATTTGGCTTTTCTATAATATGTCAAAAATTTGTCAAGAAAATAACAATAATAAAGCTGCAATAAGTTAGGGATTTCTGGGTGTTTTAAATTCTCCCTAAAACATCAATGATGTTCTTCATTTTGTTTTGCTTGATGTTTTCCAAATCCCTATTACACCCCATTATCTCCCTGATGAGGATCTGGGCACTTTTATTGGTGAAATTACATTCCTATTCCACAACATCACTATCGCCTAAAAGAAAAAAAAATAACACACCATGTATTATAAATATGCAGGCATCCATCTCTTACCTGAGCCTGTGGTCGCAGACACTCACCTGTTGTGGTGACAATTTTGCACAACATCTCCCTCCTCCTCCTCTGCTTGGGTTTGGGAGATTTCCTCTTCTTCCTGAACTGGAGGGTCTGTGGACTCTTCTGATGAGTGGTGTCCTCCGAGTCTTTTCTCCCCTATGTGAAAAAAACTAGGTATACTTAGCACACAGATATTTGATGGAAGAAATAGGAATATGAAACATTTCTTGGAAGTGGGGTACAATTGTCTGTTTTGGCAGATTAACAAGATGAAGAAATATTGTTGTCCTTTGTCAAGCTTGAATACTTACCTATTTTGTACAAGCTTCACAGATGGAGACACCCCTATAGTATCCACTGGAGCACCTGTGTGGGGCCCCTAATAAAAAGGGTGTTCTGGTGTACCACACTAGTGCTCCAGCATTCAGATGTGTAAACAGCTGCTGAGTGTCCTCTCCTTACACAGAATCTAGTTTGCATTTAATTCTAGTTACAAACCCATCTAGACAACAAACTTATTTTAAGAGAATATGTATAGTCAGGAGAATAATTTGGTGGGACTTTATGGGTGCCAGGAAAGGAAGTTTCAACAGACATCGAAGTATAAAATAAAAATCATATTTTATTCAACATTTACAAAAATTTAAAATTATGCTGGCTAGACATAATGACATGAGTATGACCTACAGCAGTACATATCAAAGTCAGTTTGGGTATAAACAGTCACTCGGTACTGTAGTCCCTAAACCCTACATGTTTCGCCCAGTGGGGCTTCCTCAGGGGATATGTTGAGGGACCCAAATGGATATGTGGCGGCATAAAATTGGATATAGTTAGAAGCCATGAAAAAAATATTTTCAGAAAAAGTATATATAAATGAAAGCATTAACGGTTGTCCAAAGTTGGTTAATTGAGCTGCCAATTAATAAATAGTTACCTGCTAGTAGACTCAAATCAGGTGTAGGAGAATGGACTTTGCTCTGTACTGGAGAAGTTTTAGATCTGGAAGAACCCAGATGACGGCCGTAGGATCTGTGATTACCATATGAAGGAGGGGGTTGGAAAAGGAAGGGTAAAAGTGGAAAGGGGAAGGAAAGGGAAGGGAAGAAAAGGGAAAGGGGGGGGGGATGTGGGCGGGTAGAAGGAGAAGGAGGGGGGAAGGGGGAGGAAAATGAAAGGGGGAGAGGGGCGAAGGGGAGGAAAGGAAATAAGAGGGGGGAGGGAAAAAGGGGGGTAAGAAAAGGAAGGGAGAGAGGAAAAATAAGTACTGGAAGGGTAGTGAAGGAAAAAGGAAGGAGGGTGTGGAAATGTCAAAGCAAACTGGTGTAGGAAGAATGAGGAATGTGTGTTTGGAGATGTGAGGTCCCAATGGGGTGGTGAACAAGGTGGGAACATGCTGAGTTGGTGAGATAGAGTAATCAAAATAGACTAGGAGAGCAGAATAAATACTTACAGAGAGCCCGGCTATGTCTAAAGGGGAGCAAGGGCTGCCAGATAATGATGTTTGTCTGATAGGGAAATATAATATGGTAAAGGTAAGGGCTACAAGGGTTGACTGCTAAGTGTGAAGGAGAAAAAAGATAATGTATAGCCATAGTGGGCTTAACACTAAAGATTGTAGATGCTAGTTAACAAAAAAGTATATTAGTTGATCATATTGAGGTCAAACCAAAGTCCTGTTTACAGATTGTCTCCCCCACTTGAGAAGGGGGAAATTTGGGAGACCGTAACAGGTGTTTAAATAATAAAGTTCTCTAGCATAATAATCATCACTGCTAAAAAAGTGCAGAGAGCAGAGTATTTAAAAAGCAGTGTCACATTGAGAGGAATAGTAACCATAATGAAGAGATAATTAGGTTTACCTTATGTAGGGAGAGATCCCTGAAGTGGCAGCCTGTCCGTGATTTGACCTGGTGTGTGGTGGGGGTGTTTAAATAGGCACATATGTGTAGAACATGTGTCTGCCTGTATCCAATGAAAGAGGAGGGGCGGAGGAGCAGTACAGAGAGCGTGCAATGGGGGGAGTAAGAAACTACAGTCCCCAGAATGCAGAGCGAGTTGTGTAGGGATAGGGAGGGGCGGACGCTTGAGCAGCTGACATAGCCCAATTAGGTGGGCGCGCCTCTGTCCTCCATCTCTGTACAAAAGATCGCAGCAATGAAAATAGAGAACTTGTGAGATGGATGTTGGGAAATGTAGTAATGAACTGGATGAGTGGAAAAAGAAGGTGCAGTGAAAGGGAGTGACCAGATACATTGCTAGATCGATCTCCTCACTGGTATGAAGCTGGTAAACATAAGTGACAGTCTGAAACTAGCATAGGGCAACTCTGATGGAATTGATGATTGAGACGGCAGACAACTATTGGACAATCGGCAATCATAAATAACAATTGGCATACAGAGCTCTTTATTTATCTATAAGACAATTCATATGCCAACAAAAAATATATATACAAAAATACATACAGCATTACAATATATAAATTTTACATAAAAAATGTGTAAATGTGTATACAATAGTGTTACATGAACAAACAAACAAAATGCCATTCAGTTGATGGCATTTTGTTTGTTTGTTCATGTAACACTATTGTATACACATGTTTTCTGTATGGCTATGGCTATACATTATCTTTTTTCTATATGTGTTCCTTCACACTTAGCAGTAGCTTGTAGCCATTACCTTTACCATACTATATTTCCCTATCAGACAAACATCATTATCTGGCAGCCTTTGCTCCCCTTTAGACATAGCCGGGCTCTTTGTAAGTATTTATTCTGCTCTCCTAGTCTATTTTGATTACACCCCCCTTCCTTTTTCCTTCACTACCCTTTCAGTACTTATTTTTCCTCTCTCCCTTCCTTCCTCCCCCTTTCCCCCCTCCTCCTCCTTCCCCCCCCCCCCACATTCTCTCCCTCCCCCCCTTTCCCTTTTCTTCCCTTTCCTTTCCTTCTCCTTTCCACTTTTACCCTTCCTTTTCTAACCCCCTCCTTCATATGGTAATCACAGATCCCACGGCCGTCACCTGGGTTCTCCCAGACCTAAAACTTCTCCAGTACAGAGCAAAGTCCGTTCTCCTACACCTGGCTTGAGTCTACTAGCAAGTAACTATTTATTAGATGGCAGCTCAATTAACCAACTTTGGACAACCGTTAATGCTTTCATTTATATATACTTTTTTCTGAATTTTTTTTCATGGCTTCTAATTGTATCCAATTTTATGCAGCCACATATCGACTTGGGTCCCTTAACATACCCCTGAGGAAGCCCCACTGGGCGAAACATGTAGGGATTAGGGACTACAGTACCGAGTGACTGTTTATACCCAAATTGATTTTGATATGTAATGCTGTATGTCATACTAATGTCATTATGTCTAGCCAGCATAATTTTAAATTTTTGTATATGTTGAATAAAATATGATTTTTATTTTATACTTTGATGTCTGTTAAAACTTCCTTTCCTGGCACCCATAAAGTCCCACCCAATTATTCTCCTGACTATACCTACTACTTAGGGATGCTGGTGCCCTCTCCTTGACACTGTCACCTATCCATTTTTAATAATTATTTTAAGAGAAGTAGGGCATAAAAAATGTATTGAACTGCATCTAGACAAAACAAAGTGTTTTAGTGGCCGAACAAACAATGTTTCCTACGAACGAATAATGTGTCCATGAACATGAAAGCTGCCATTTTAAAATGTACAACACTAAATAAAAGCACATGGAGCAGCACGAACGTTAGAAAAATAAAGAATAGGAACACAGGAGAACTACTTACTTTTTTGCAGCACTCTCCTGATCCTTCTATACTGATCGTGCTCCCTGATTTTGAGGTCCGACCACCACTTCCTCAGTTGATCCTTGGATCGCCGTACCCCAAAATTTCTGTGCAGACTCTTCACAATTTTTGCCATGATCTTGGCATTTCTCACATTTGGGTTGGGGTGAGGTCCATACTTTCCATCATAGTCGGCCCTTTTCAATATGTCCACCATCTCCACCATCTCAACAAAGGCCATATTTGAGGCCTTAAATCTTGTCCTCAGCGATCGTGACATTTCTGGCTCCAGGCTTTCCTCCTCCTCCTCCTCGTTGCTGTAATTATCAAACACCTGCTCTGTCTCCGCCATGTGCTCTTCCCCACTGCGCTGAAAGAGAAGGGGTGGGGAATAGACTAGAAAGAACCTCAGGGGTGGGCGGAGTTTCACGCATGCACAGTGTATATAAAGCGTAACACGCGTGCGGTGTATGTACGATCTGTGAGTGGAGGAAGGAATATAGGAAGCGCCGATCGTGATAACGAAGGTAACATTTAAAATTGGGCCTATACTGCTTATAGATTGAGGCCTATATTGGGACAAGATTAGGAGACTTTAGCCTGACATTAGTGTTTGTCTTGTGTTGTGTCTTGCAGAGAAAATGGATCTAGTCAATGATCATGACTTTATGCCAATATTCATTGATATGTTCAGGGAGCTGCCCTGTCTGTGGCAGGTAAACCACCCACATTATAACAATTTACCAAAGAGGAAGGCAGCGCTGGATCAATTTCTGGAATTTGTGAAGCCGGTGATCCCAACGGCAGACATCCCCTATTTGAAGGTCCTAATTTGTGGCATGAGGAGCACTTATCTAAGGGAGCACAAGAAGGTCCAGGATTCCCTGAGATCAGGAGCAGCAGATGACATTTATGTCCCCAGGCTGTGGTACTATAACAGACTGCATTTTCTGGCAGGCCATACTGAACCCAGGCCAGCACTCTCCAATCTTCCTTCCACGCTTCCTTCCCCCTCAGTTGAGGCTTCTGATGTCCAACCTGGGCCTTCCAGGCAGCAACATGTGGAGGAGCCCAGCTTGAGTCAGGTATAGCATTCTTCTAAATATTTCTGTTGGTCAAATTATTGATGTTAAATATATGTTAGTTTGGATTCCTAATTTCTGATTTCACAAAGTGTTTTACATATCAATAGACAGTAGTGGCCACAAATGATTGTGACAAGAATGAAAAATGCTGGGGTCAGAATGATAGTCTTTTCTATTTATTAACATTCAATTTGCAACAGTCATGAGATGAAAATTGTGTGTGATTGATGAACAAAAAACTAAAACGATGTCCCTTTTTCATACACAGGAAAGTCTCAGCCAGGAGGTGGTCGGGCCCAGTAGCCTGCCCGATAACCAGGTCCCTCCCCTCCGCCTTCAACCAAAAAGTGGCAGGAAGAGGAGTAACATGAAGGAGGCAGCAATTGGCCTATTTTGGAAGGCTACTGCAGCCCTCAGAACTCCCCACAGTGTTCAAGAGGACTTTGCATACATAACAGCCTGCAAAATGCTGGAAATGGAGGAGGGCCAACGCCTAATATGTGAGTATCTCATCTTACAAGCCCTAAATAAGGGGTTGAGGGGCCAACTCACAAGCCAAAGCCACGTTTGTGAGTTGAACCATGGTCCTCCTCCTCCTGCCACACCTCCAACACCAGAGCCACAGCCTGGAAGTAAGCGTCTAAGGAAGACCAGAGAGTGATGGCCTGGGTTCAGTCTGGTCTGACAAAAGATGCAGGCTCTTGTATGACCACAGCCTGGGGACAGATATGTCATCTGATGCTGTTCATGATCTCTTGGCCTTCTGGACCAGATTGTACTCCCCTATATATGGACTCCTCAGGCCACCAATTTTGCATTAAAATAGTTGATGTGTGCCCTGGGGGCCAAAGGCTTCGCCAATTTCTGTGGTTTCTCCAGTGTTGCCTCCCTCTTTCTTTGGTTATGACCTCTTAACCACTTCAGCCCCGGAAGAATTTACCCCCTTCCTGACCAGAGCACTTTTTGCAATTCGGCACTGCGTAGCTTTAACTGACAATTGCGCAGTTGTGCGACGTGGCTCCCAAACAAAATTGACGTCCTTTTTTTCCCCACAAATAGAGCTTTCTTTTGGTGGTATTTGATCACCCCTGCTGTTTTTATTTTTGCGCTATAAACAAAAAAGGGCGACAATTTTGAAAAAAAAAGCGCATTATTTTTTACTTTTTGCTATAATAAATATCCCCCAAAAATATATAAAAAAACAAATGTTTTCCTCATTTTAGGCCGATACGTATTCTTCTACTTATTTTTGGTAAAAAAAATTGCAATAAGCGATTATTGATTGGTTTGCACAAAAGTTATAGCGTTTACAAAAAAGGGGATAGTTTTATGGCATTTCTATTAATATATTTTTTTTTTAAAATGGTGGGGTTCAGCAATTTTTATCATGACTGTGACATTATGGCGGACACATCGGACATTTTTGACACATTTTTGGGACCATTGTCATTTATACAGCAATCAATCAGTGCTATACAAACTTACAGTCCTGTGTAAATGACACTGGCAGTGAAGGGGTTAACCACTAGGTGGCAGTGTAGGGGTTAAGTGTGTCCTAGGGTTGTGTTTCTAACTGTGAGGGGCATGGCTGTGTGTGACACATCACTGATCTCTGCTCTGATGACAGGGAGCAGAGATCAGTGACACTGTCACTAGGCAGAATGGGGAGATGCTTGTTTACATTAGCATCTCCCCGTTCTTCCTCCCCGTGAGGCGATCGTGGGTATCCCCGCGGTGCTCGAGTCCGTGGGACCCACAACCCAACTCACGGAGCTTGCCGCGGGCGCATGCGCCCACTGGCTGCCTCTTAAAGGGGAACGTACAGGTACATGATTCTGCATGTACGAACCCTTCTGCCACAGTATATCTGTGTGAGGCGGTCGGCAAGCGGTTAATAAAAGGTATTTTTTTTCTATTATATTCGCCTATGTGTTTTCCTTCAAAAAGGACAGTTTGCTTGTAAGGAGGCAGGTACATTTCAAAAATACAATGTCAAATTAACAAGAGACAACAACACCAAGCAATCTCCTTGAGATTAAATAATACAAGATGGTGTTGTAGTAACTTGACACACAAAACACACCCAAAACTATTCTGGAGTAAAAAAAAAATCAATTTAAAAAATAACAGGAGATCAGGATTTAAAAAACTAAAACAAAATAATACAAAATCTAAAAATATTAAAAAAAATATTTTCGGGAGATGTGACTAATCAAAATATTATATTCATGAAATCACGATAAATAAAGAAAGATGTTTGTGAGAACTGTGTGTGAATATGAGCATCAAAACAACTTCATTCTTCTAGCATTATAAAGAAGAAGAGAGTGCGTTGCATTAAACAATTTAAAACATTGCAGCGTGACGAAAGTGCTATATCCATTACGAACGCTAATTTTACCAGACCGAGCAGTTCTGTCTCGGAATTTATTCTGAGCATGCGTGGCACTTTGTGCGTCGGAATTGTCCACACACGGTCGGAATTTAAGGGAACGGATTTTGTTGTCGGAAAATTTTATAGCCTGCTCTCAAACTTTGTGTGTCAGAAATTCTGATGGAAAAAGTCAGATGGAGCCCACACACTGTCGGAATTTCCAACAACAAGCTCCGATCGCACATTTTCCGTCACAAAATCCGACCGTGTGTACAGGGCATATGAATCATTAACCACTACTCCCTGAATTTGTTTTTTTTAGCTAGTTTTCTATCAATTTACAAATTATTCTTTCCAAGCCTGTAGATATTACCTTACACTTTAGCTGTCTGTGGGGAACTGTGTCAAACGCTTTTGCAAAATCCATGTATACCATGTCCACGGACACCCCCCTGTCCAAGGTTTTACTTACCTACTCATAAAAAGAAATAAGGTTTGTTTCACAACTTCTGTCTTTCATTAATCCATGCAGTCTGTTGCTTAAAATATTTTTTTTCAGTAAGAACTCATCTATGTGGTCTTTTAATAAACTCTCCAGTATCTTCCCGACTATAGTTAAACTAACAGATCTATAGTTACTTGGTAAATACTTTGATCCCTCTTTAAATATGGGCACCACATTGGCCCTGCACCAATCCAGTGGTACCATTCCAGTCATTAACAAGTCCCTAAATATTAGAAACAATGGCCTTGAAATGAAATGATTCTTTTAGGATCCGTGGGTGGATGCCATCTGGTCAAGGTGCTTTATCCACCTTTATTCTGTCTAAATATGTCTTGACCATATCACTTTTGAGCCATTGTGGATACTTTTTGAAAAAGACCAAATATGATATGCATTGGCTATATACTTCTTTTAGAACATTTAGCCCTTTTTCCACCATACATCATACTCTTGGAGCAGCAGAAGGTTTTACAAACATGCACACACACATCCAGCTACATTAGCAGTCAGAGACACATGTAAAAATCACAAGCCAACTGTATTTTAGATTCAACCCCTCCCCATGCAGCCCCTCTGCCAGTTTACAAGCATGGCTCATTTCTCTGATCGCTCAGTTCTCAGTCTTAGAGCTGGGGGGAGACAGATCCAATGTTACATCCATCTAGGTGAGTGTAATTTTTTTTGTTAATCTAAACCCATACTTTAAATACATTTTAACCCTTGCAGTGTGGAGACAGCCCCAGTGAAAGGCAGGTTTTTTTGTTTTCCTTGGAATTGAGTATCAATATGAGCAGTTTGCCAGCTATACATAATAGTCTAGGCATGTCTGGCATCAAATTGATTTGCTTAAAGCTATTTACAATAGCTAATTACCAAATTCCCTGATCTTTTTAAGAAGGTTTGCAGATCATCATCCTGGTAAGCAGGATTTATGATCCTGCTGGAATTTTATTTATGAAACTTAAACTGCTGGAGCTGGTTGTACTCTAGAGTGGCGGGATTATATGGAATGTGTAAGTTGTCTTCTTGGCCTTATAAGATTTAAACTTATTGGTTTGTCACAGACTTGTAATTGTTGGAGAGTCTTTCCTTACCCAGTGTTTTCCTTGGAATTCAGCTTTAATAGGAGCAGTTTGCCGGGTATACATAATAGTCTAGTCATGTCTGGTATCAAATTAATTATGACTTACATACTGTATACTGTACATTAGGGTAGATACTGATTATGACTATGATTTTATCATATCAAGATTTATGGAATATGAATGGATTTTGAGAGCTGGATTGTATGAAAAGGGCAGTTCAAATGTGTATTACTGTAACTGCTCTGCTAAACTACAGTATTTACAACAGGTATTAGGGTCTGTTTAAAGGCTCTGCTAGAGGCATAGTAAATTTATGATGCTGCTTAATTGAACATTTTTGCTTAAAGCTATTTACAATAGCTGATTAGCCATACACTGATCTCATAACGAAGGTTTGCAGATCATCATCCTGGTAAGCAGGATTTATGATCCTGCTGGAAATTTTATTTATTAAACTTGATCTGCTGGAGCTGGTTGTACTCTAGAGTGGTGGGGTTATATGGAATGTGTAAGTTGTCTTCTTGGCCCTATAAGATTTAAACTTAATGGTTTGTCACAGACTTGTAATTGTTGGAGAGATTTTCCTTACCCAGTGTTGTCACATTTCTATATATTAAGATTATGTTAATGTGAGGTTTGTTCAGGTGCTTTACACTATTTATAGGTGCAGTTTGAAAACTCCAAACATAACATAAAACACTGAAATTAATTTACTGGCATTTAAGCCTCATACACACAATCATATTTTCCGACCGAAATTGTGTGATGACAGGCTGTTGGCGGAAAATCTGACCGTTTGTACACTCCATTGGACAATTGTTGTCAGATTTTCCACTGACAAATTTTGAATAGCAGGCTCTAAAATTTTCCGTGGACAAATGTCTGTTGTTGGATTTTCCGAGCATGTGTACACAAGTCCGTCAGACAAAAGTCCAAAGTACAAACACGCATGCTCGGAAGCGATCGGTCTTGTAAACTAGCGTTCGTAATGGAGAATTATGAAACCTCGAAATGCAGATCACAATCTCTTCTTCTTTAATGGGATAATAATGAAGCTACTTTGCTGGTGATACTGATGGAGTTATGGCAAACAAATTTTAAAAGGCTTTTTTTTCCTAGTGATATCAAGAATAATATTATTATGCTTGTTTTTTTTTTGGTGCAAGATACCACAACACCGTTATCCCGTAGTTTTTAAGATCAAAGATACAACTATGTTGGTGTCCCTTGTTAATTTTACATTGTATTTTTTAAAATGTAACTGCCTACTCCCAAACTGTCATTCAAAGTAAAACACATAGCCAAGTATTATTCTACACAATTGTTTTATTGTGCATTAAAAAAAAGAAAAGAAATAAAATTAGACATGTTATCTGCCACTAGAACTTAACCAAAAAGTGCATTTTATGCATCCAAAAATCTAGAAAATATATCAAATCAAATCATTATTCAACCAAAAAATAAAACAAAAGCCCCATGCATGTGTCCTGCTTCTTAATATAGGGGGTTAGCAATGCCAAGAGTTGGAGAAAACAGGGGTCCATCATCCAGAGATAATTCCGAAAATTATCCAGATTATTCTCCTGGAGCTCCCGCAGCAAACGCATATGACATAATTGGTCACGATTAATAAAGCAACCAATTTTTGGTCCAAGAAATCCTCCTCCTCCTGTTCCTGGACTTGACTTGGGTCAAAGCAATAACTCCAAGGCCAATAATAAATAACATGTTATCTACTCCGATTCCGCAACATGGCTGGTTGATGAATGGCCATTCAGAAACAAACTGAAAAGTGCGAAATGAAAAGTGCGAAATGAAAAGTGTAAGTGCAAATCAACACTCCACCAACTTCTACCAACACAATATTAGCATAAGGAGCCCAAAGGGTAGTGCCAAAGAGCTGAAAAACCACGTAGTACGTCACTACGTTCGTGTTTGTTGGCCGACATCTCCTTGCCGTTTGTATGCAAGATAAGTTCCTGGCCAATGCCCTTTGGACAAAAGTCAGAGGTTTTGTCTATGGAAAATCTGATTGTGTGTACTTTAGGCTGCTAACTATACAAAGACAGCTTCCTTCGCTACTCAACTAGCCAGGCCTAATGCCTGGTCATTGTTTCTCACTAAATAAACAATTTGCAAGCCCACTTTTTGCATTTTTTTTCTTCTCTTACATAGTAGGTAAGGTTGAATAAAGACAACAGTCCATCCAGTTTAACCTCTGTAGGTGTACGTGTGTCAGTGTCTATTATTATTTCCCATATTCCTGTATGTTGTGTTGTTTAAAGCGGAGTTCCACCCATTTAAAAGTCAGCAGCTACAAAAAGTGTAGCTGTTGACTTTTATTAATCAGACACTCACCTGTTCCACAGTCCAGTTATGCGGGTGCACAAAGCCTCGCTCCTCTTCCCCTCCTCTCCACGGTACCACCATTCTAACTGTGGGCGCCCAGCTGTGGCTTCAAAGCCGAGTACGCACTGTGCATGCACGAGCCACACTGCATGGCACACACAATATATGAGAAGGAGGGGGGGAGGGGAAGGTGAGGGATGTATGGATCAAGACTGGAGGGAAGGGGGTGGGTAAGATTGGGGGTGTTTTTTTTTTTTTCTCTCGTAACACAGGGATAATTCAAATATAAATGTTGTGATGTTATTTATGAATATAGGGTGGATAGAAAGTTCATAATTATCATATGAGTAAGACACTTTTTCTTGACACGGGGATAATCTAAAATATGTTGTGTTGTTATTAATGAAATAGGGTGAAAGAAAGGTCATAATTATTAAATGAGTAAGACACTTTTCTTTTTTTTTTTGGGGGGGTAAATCCATTTTTTGCTGTTGAGGTGGATGATTTTTGGGGAGTTTGAGGGGGTATCACAATGTTTTTGGGACACACACAATATATGAGAGGGAGGGGGGGGAGGGGAGGTTTGGGGATGTATGGATCAAGACTAGAGGGAGGGGGAGGATAGGATTGGGGGGGGGGGGTTTGCTGTTTTTTTTTTGGTGTGGATGGGGGTTAGGGGGTTAAATGGGTTTCACTGGGGAGAGGATTTTGGGGTTCACAGGAGAGAGGGTTGGGGATATGGGAAGGAAGAGTGAGTTACACGGTGTAATTTATAAGAGCAGAGAGTGGAAAGGGAAAGGATGGACTAAGGAGGATGGGATGGGTGGGTTGGAGGGGGGAGGGGATAATTTAAGGATTATGAACTTGATTGCTAAATAAGTTGGGAAATGTAAATACAATGTATATGCTTGCTTCCTTGCTCTATTATTGTTAAAATAAGGGCCATTTGGTGGAAATTTACGATTGTTAAATGTAAATATTGTGGAAACCCTTCTTAGGTATTCTTATGGGGCGCGCCGCAGCTGATGTACTTACGCTCAGACTTTTGTGCTCGGGGACATCCCCCAATAATAAATGTCTCTCCTCTGAGTGGAGGAAAGTCGGAGGCGTTTTTTTTTTTTTTCCCAACGGCATCGAGGACTCGTGCCGATTGGATTTTCCCCTTTAGTGATACAAGGGGATTGGGGGGAGGGAGGGGCGGGGTTTTTCCTTTGTTTTTTTGGGGGGTTTTTTTGGGACCCCCCCTCCTCGTAGCTCCCAGACGATCATATAGACATGACTAGAATACAATTTACCTTATATAATGTTAAGGGACTGAACATTCCAGAGAAACGGATTAGACTGCTTGCAGAAATAGGAAGGTTATAGACGCAGATCGCTTTTTTCCAAGAGACACACTTTAGAAGAGATAAAATACCAAAATTAGTAAATCATAAATATCTGGTGGTGTACCACAGTACATCTCTGAGCGCCAAATCTAATGGAGTATCTATTATCATCTCAAAACAGACCCCATGGAAGGAGATTAAAGTTATTACAGATGAAGAGGGCCGTCTCTTAATTGTAAAAGGATTAATTGGAGTGCAGAAGGTGACACTAGTGAACTTATACCTCCCGAACGAAGATCAGGTTAGTTACTTAGAAGCCTGCTTGCAAATGATACATCAGTATAAGGAAGGCATTCTGGTAATAGGAGGAGATTTAAATTTGACAATGGATCCCCTCCTAGACGCTTCTAGGGGAGCCTCACATCTCTCATTGACAAAATTACGAAGAGTTAAAAAATTATTAAGTAATTTACAGGTAATAGATACCTGGAGGTCGCTTCATGTACGAGATAGAGATTATACTAAGTCATATACTCGCATTGACTACATCTTGATATCACAGATAGCAATAACATCTATGGTGAGTGCTGATATAGGATCATTTACTTTATCAGACCACACCCCGACAAATTGTATACTAGATTTAGGAGAGGAAGTTCGCAGTGAGTGGCATTGGAAGATTATTGAGACTTTATTAAAGGACAAAGAGTACGAACAAAAACTAAGTCAGGAAATGGATCTCTTCTTTTTGACAAATGAAACGGACGAAGTTACCCCACTTTGTATCTGGGAAACACATAAATGTGTGATGAGAGGAGTTTTGATATCTTTAGGGGCACATAAGAAAAAAAAGCTTAACAAACAGATTGAGACTTTACTTAAAAAAATTCGGGAAGTAGAGTTAAAACATAAAAAGTCTCAGACACAGCAAATAGAGGAGAAATTAAGCGGTCTTCAGGATGATTTAAATTCTCTACTTATTGAACAGGCTAAAGCGAAATTGAAACGTGGAAGGCGGACGCTATATGAATTTGGGAATAAACCGATTAGGATGCTGGCTAAGGCCCTTAAAGATGCTAAAACACAGAAGCATTTGTCGGGTATTAGGACACAGAGGGGTGAGATGGTTAACTCCTCGCAGGATATGGCACAGATCTTTAAGGAGTACTATGAGGGTCTCTATCATTTAGAAGACCATTACTCCCCACAGAGGGGTAAAAGTAAAGGGGAGAGGATAAGGGACTACCTATGCAACTCAGAAATGCCAAAGTTAACGGAGGAGATAGTACAAGATCTAGATGTTCCAATCACAATAGAGGAATTTAAGAGAGTAGTAAATCTCTTAAAAGTAGGGAAAGCACCGGGCCCAGATGGGTATACTCTGACATATTATAAACATTTTGCCGAGAAACTGGCCCCAAGATTTACAGCGGCCTTCAACTCACTACGGGAGGGACAGATGCTACCCAGTGAGATATTGACGGCACATATAGCGGTAATCCCGAAGGAGGGAAAGGATCCCGCTCAATGCTCCAGTTACCGGCCAATCGCACTACTAAATGTGGATTTAAAAATTTTCTCTAAGATTTTAACGATTAGACTAGAAGAGTATATTCCTAAATTGATACATTCAGATCAAGTGGGATTTACAGCCGGCAGGGAAGGGAGGGAAAACACGCAGAGAGTAATTAACGCGATCTACATTGCACAAAGCCGACAGAAACCCTTAATATTATTTTCAGCAGATGCAGAAAAAGCATTCGATAGAGTTGATTGGATTTTTCTCAAGGCCACCCTACAACACATTGGATTGGGCGAGGGAATGCTGAGCTGGCTCTCAAACCTTTACTCAAATCCGAGTGCGAGGGTTAAGGTAAATGATAGACTGTCGGACCCTTTTAAGATACATAATGGAACACGTCAGGGCTGTCCCCTATCGCCTATTATTTTTATTCTTACACTGGAATCCTTTTTAAGGATGATACGTGCCAATCCCAATATTAATGGCATCAAGACAGAAAGAGATGAGTATAAACTGGCAGCTTATGCTGATGATTTGATTTTTTTCATAACTTCCCCAATTATATCCCTTCCGTCCCTTTTAAGGGAAATAAATAACTATGGGGAATTAGCAAACTATAAAGTGAATTACACTAAATCCGAAGCGATGCTAAGACAAATTAAACAGGACTTCAGTAGATGGGATAGAGAGATCTTTACTTGGTTTGGTAGGACCAATATTATAAAGATGAATGTGATGCCTAGACTTCTTTACTTATTACAAACCCTGCCAATAAAGATCCCGTCGTATTTCCTGAAGGACCTTCGTTCAAGGTTTCTGAGGTTCATTTAGGCAGGGAAACCAGCAAGAGTAAGGAGAAACATTTTAGTGCTTCCAAAAGAAAAAGGAGGTATTGGTTTCCCTGACCCAGTGAGATATCAGGAAGCGTCGCAACTAGCTAGAGTGGTGGAATGGTGTGCTCGTGAGAGGAAACCACATGTACAATTAGAACAAGCAACGGTTAAAATCCCTCTAGAGGGTCTGGCATGGATAGCAAAATCAAAATTACCTATAATAGTGAAAAAACATCCACTGATAGGTGCAACTATCCGCACTATCAATATAATTTTCAAAAAGACAAATCTTTCAGCCTACCCAAGCCCTATGACTCGGGTACTGGGTTCACCAGACTTTCAACCTGGCCTACTAGATCGGAGTTATGAGGCATTAAAACAACGGGGAAGAAATAGGATTATTCACTTTTCTAGGGGCAACCACCTGATGTCACGAGGTGAGATAGAGGGAGAAGTGTCACCCAATTTAGACTATTTTAGGGCAATGCAGCTAGGGGCCTTTATCCGCTCGAAAATTAAAACTTACCCAGAGGTACGGGAGTTATCAAGTTTTGAACAGAGATGTTTAGATGGAGAAAATATGAGACACTCTCTATCACATTGCTACGAGGTATTAACGAATCAAGAAGCTCCTCAGGAGCTTAATTTTATCCAGGCTTGGGAGAGAGAGATGGGAGTAACGTTCTCCCAAAGTCAGAAGGTTAAAATTCTGAAATCCACACATAAGACATCGATTGCTAGTAGATACCAAGAGGGAGGATATAAAATCCTCACTAGGTGGTATAGAACACCTTCTGTTCTACATAAAATATTCCCACAGGCCTCAGGTGTGTGCTGGCGTTGTACGAGAGTGGAGGGTACTATGCTGCACATATTTTGGGAATGTGAGAAGATTAAGGATTTTTGGGAAATGGTGGAGGAAACGATTAAGGAAATTACAGGTGTGTCTCTTGGGAATAATCCGGCTGCATTTCTATTAAATATTGTTCCCCTGTCGGTGGAAAAATATAAGAACTCTTTACTCAAACACCTTCTCACGGCGGCGAAGGCCTGTATACCGGCTTTGTGGAAGAGTTCAGTCCCCCCGACCAAAACACAGTGGTGGGCCAGGATTATGGAAATCCAACAAATGGAAAATTTGACATTGATGTTGAAAGAACAAGATGAGAAATATTGGAGGATATGGACTCCCTTCCTGGACTACAGAAGTAGAGAACAGGCGAGGTAGACTATGTCCGATCGGACGGGAATGAGGAGGCGGCACCCTTGGGGGTGGGGGTTGACATAAGGGGTGGGTTGGGAGAAAAGGGAAATAATAATATATGTTTATCAGGTAGATGTGATTCAGTTCCACCTAGAAGAAAATGTATTATGTAGTTAGATTATGATAAATGGAGATGTTAGAGAAGATATGAAGACTATGTGAAATACTTTATGTGGAATGTATTATATGCTATTCAAAAATAAAGAATTTATAGAAAGCAACTATGGGACAGGATTAGTCACCTCTACAACTTTTAGGAAATGATGTGCTGGCAACACTACGTTATATGCAATGAGTTGTCATCCCCCACATACAATATAGTCTTTACTCGTAGGCGAGTACATTAGAGCCTGTAGAAATTTTTCAACAGAGGAACTCTTTGATAGGGAGTGTAAGATCATCAAGACCAGACTCCTTATCCACTTGCTGCCCGGCCTATTGCAAAATGACGGCCGGGCGGTGGTTTAGCTATCCTGACTGGGTGTCATATGACGTCCTTCAGGATAACAGCCACCTCGCGCCCGTGGGGGCACGCATCGAGGTGATCGGTGGTGCGGTGTGTAAGTTTGACACACCGCTACACCGATCTTGGTAAAGAGCCTCAGATGGATTGGAGATAGGACACGGCTGATCATGATGTCAACAGGAAAATCCGTTGATCGGCTTTTCCTCACTCACGTCTGACAGACGCGAGTAGAGGAGAGCCAATCGGCGGCTCTTCTGACAGGGGGGTCTGCACTGATTGTTTATCAGCGCAGCCCCCCTCGGATTCCCACACTAGACCACTAGGGAAGCCGCCAGGACCACCAGGGAAAGGGGCAACATGTGGATGGCCAGATATGTACCCCATGGCCATCCACCTGTGCAGATTATGTCCAATCTGTGCCAATCAGTGCCCACAAATGGGCACTGACTGGCACCATTATATAACATGTGACATCAGTGATGCCCAGAAATGCCACCCATCAGTGTCATCAGTGCCACCAATCAGTGTCATCAGTGCCACCCATCAGTGTCCATCAGTGCCACCTTTTATGCCCATCTGTGCCCATCAGTGTCCACCTATTAGTGCCCATCAGTGCCCATCCGTGCCACCTATCAGTGTCACCCATTATTGCCACCTACGAATGCCCATCAGTGCTGCCTATGAGTGCGCATCAGTGCCACCTATGAGTACCCATCAGTGCCGCATAGCAGTGCCACCTATCAGTGCCCATCAGTGCCGCCTATTAGTGCCCTTCATCAGTGCCCATCAGTGCCACCTCATCAGTGCCACCTCATCAGTGCCACCTCATCGTGCCCATCAGTGCCACCTTATCAGTGCCCGTCAGTGCAGTCATATCAGTGCCCATCATTGAAGAAGAAAACATACTTATTTGCAAAAAATTTTAACAGAAACAAAGAAACTTTTCGGTCTTTTTTTATTTGTTTCGCAAAAAATAAAAACCGCAGAGGCGATCAAATACCACCAAAAAAAAGCTCTATTTGTGGGAACAAAATGATAAAAAATTTGTTTGGGTACAGTGTTGTATGACCGCGCAATTGTCATTCAAATTGCGACAGCGATGAAAGCTGAAAATTGGCTTGGGCAGGAAGGTGTCTAAGTGCCTGGTATTGAAGTGGTTTAGAGAGGCTTTCCTATATGCAGCATAGAGCGAGGCAGGATAATTATACTTGCCTACCCAAGGTAGAAAGTCACATCACGTTCAGGTATCCAAGGCTCTAGCTACCCTTAAGGACACCTCCTCCCCCTTCCAACTTCCAGGATCAAACGGTTTCCTACCCCTAAGGACGGATACAGGCTGCAGCTGCTCCTCCATACCTACTGGAGACAGGCACATCTGACAGCCAAGCACCACCGCAAAGAAAATACAATTATATACATTCCTATCACATTTGTAGAATGCCTGGACGGGGACTGGTATGGAACTTAGAATAATTAGAATAATTAATTATCCATTACAGGGCATACCCTCCAACTAGCCACTCCTTCCCATGTACACATGTCGGCCTACCGGCCCATACAGACTGTGCTCCTGTTCTCCTGGCTCTGATGAAGAGGTTATCCTCGAAATGCGTCAGCCTTTTTTAATTATCTGCCTCAACATGGGCATACCCCAATTTTACCTTTTTAGTGCTTATTTTGTGACCTGTTTTTATGCAACGTAGTATTTGTATGACTTAATATTTATATGTTTGTATTTTTTATACATGATTAAACCTAACCTGTTTTGATGTGAGCATCTGATCACGCACCCTCCATCTACCTCCTACTAAAGAGGCAGGAGAATTGCCTGTGAAAGGTATCATAATAACCATCTAAAAAAGAGCAACATACAGAGGAATAGTGCTATACACCATAATAACAAACAGTACTCTGAAACTAATACTAATACTTGCTACATTTTTCAAGAATATCACCCTGTAACTTATATTGTATGAAGAAATCTCACAATTTTTATATACAGATAAAGAGTTACATACTATATTACAACGAGGTAGTAGATTCTCTAGCCGTTCCCTCTTTGGGTTCACTCTTATCCCCGAGTCTATTTAACATTACAATAATTGTGGCACTACCTATGTTGTATATCTCATATACTGTACATCTTGTCGTTTGCAGTATGTGGGGTGCATGTTAGGTTCTCTCAGAACCCACATTGGAGAAAACTTCTATGACTCAAGTAACTTTCAAGCTAAGCAGACATCAAAAGTTTTACAACATTTCAGGGGCACTCATGGGGGTGACACCACTCATTTTAGATTTTGTGGCATTATTAGAGTAACTGAGAGTAACTGATAGAGTAACCCTCAGAGGAGGTGAAAGGCATTGCAGATATTTACAATAGACTAGGTTGCCCCAGGGGTTAAATCTCAGATGGGACCTTGATTTGCATCTGGGTTAGACTCCCACCTTTATTGCTTTCTTTTCCCCATGTTTTGTATGCCCTTTTTAAATACACAGGTTTTTATCTTTTTAATCTATTTCACATCTCTGTAGGTATCATGCAAGTTTATTTTTGTTTTCTTTTTTTTTGTATTTTGAGTTTACGTATACTTATTAGTGACCTGCAGTCCACTCCCTTTTTTAAAGGCTGACAGGTGCAATATTTTTTTCAATTGTCTTAGGGGTGTGTGAACCTGCATAGCCACTAAATATTTGTCTAGTCAGTCTATATGTAACTATCTATGATTAAGGTCTTCATAGACTTAAATGCATTAGTGATGCTTGTCTTATGGAACATTTTTATTCCTTGTATCAATAAAGAATTTTCTCACTTTCACCTTGTTGCTGACTTTTCGTGATTAGACATTCTACTTATCCGCTCTGAGAAAAACTATGTTAGGGAACACTAAAAATTATAAGTTAAAGGGAAGTTTGCTTCAATCAGTCATGCATGATGTTTTGAAATTCTCCTGCACATGATCCGATGTTAGAAGCTATTTTTTTTTACTTCATGATTGACACCTAATTAGTTTATCATCGTGTTTATAGCAGAATATGATGGTATTTGTTATAAAATTACCAGCTCAAAATCAGTCAGAAAGCCCCATGGCCAAAGGTCACATTGCATATCATTTAATGGTTACACACTGATAATGCTTAAATCAATGTTCAGGTGTAGAGATGCCCCGAACAGCAAACTCCATTGAAGTCTATGGGAGCTGAACATGAGAAATCAAAAGTGCCCATTTTGAAGGCTTATATGCAAGTAATTGGCCACAAAAGGCATCTGGGGGTACGGGTACTGCCCTGGGGGACATGTATTAGTGCAACATTTTTTTTTAAAAACAATCGTTTTTTCAGGAGCAGTGATTTTAATGATGCTTAAAGTGCAACAATAAAAATGAAATTCTTTAAATATAGTGACGAAGGGGGGGGGGGGGGGGGGTACCCTTAGTCTGCCTGTAAAGTGGTGCATCTGTAGCATATATAGAACATGCTGGAGCAATAATTACATTTCTAAAGAAAAAAAATGAGTCAAGTCACATTTAAATTGACTCACAGTTGCAATTGCCTGCACCTAAAAAAAAAGAAAGAAAAAAAAAAAACAGCATGGAAACCCCATCCCCCATCTCCAGGTCTGGTATGGCTTTTAATGGGAACCCCACACCAAAATGTAAAATAAAACGGCGTGATATGCCAGACCCTTATTTGAGCATGCAGCCTGGTAGGTCAGGAAAGGGGGGAGTGAGCGAGCACCCCCCCTCCTGAACCATGCCAGGCCACATGCCCTCAACATGGGGGGTGCTTATAGGTGGAGGCTTTTGACAGCATGCTCAGACTAGGTCTATGTTTTGTTTTTATCCCTCAGCACTTTGTACTGGGAGTTATAATCAGTCGCAATCTTCACACCAGCCATCCACCTAATCTATTGCACTATGCCCAATGGTAAGTGCACAATACCGTACTTACGATTATTTATTTATTTTTTTTGCATATAAATAGTCCGTATTAATAACTACCAATAGATATAGCCGGTTCATACTTCTCCATTTTTACTCACCTATGTTGGTGGGACTCCTATATATGATTCCCTCTTTCTTTATTATTTGTAGAGACCCATACCTTATTATGTGTTATGTGGCAGGCTTGATGCTATGAACCAATCGTGTCCCGGTGTCCTGTACACAATCTCTTTAGATAATTAATGTAAGTATTAGCTAGAGACTATGTTAGTCCAATGTTGTCTTATAAACTGGTGGACCCCTTTGGTTTTTAGGGGCCCACTAAAATTGCTTCATTTGTTGCTCTTTTCTTTATAGATATACTCTGCCAGGTCCTCCTATTTGCCCCCTGCAGCTACCTATTGTACCCTGGGCTTGTGGTGCTGCTCTAGGGGCTCGCTGCGCCTATCCCTGGTGACCTACAGGTAGTCATTTTCCATCTTATGGGGGCTAGGCTGTGGTGGTCGGGTGGAGGGGTGGGCTGGCATGTATATGTGCGTGGGGTTTTCTGCGGTTGCACTCTGGGTCGGTGCTCGTGGGTTCATGTCTGACAGCTCGCAAACACATCTAATCATCCATCTAAATTATATGCATCTTTGATTTAACCTTTGGCTTATTATTTTATTGTTCTGACTGTCAATTTTCCTTCATAGATTGAATTGTAGCGCTATAGGTATAAAACATCTGTCCCTGAAGAAGCCATCTCTGGCGAAACATGTCGGACTTTCAAATACCTGTCTATGGAACTGGCCGCTACGCTCTTTAGGCCAAGTCTCGTAAAATCTCGCTACGAAATTGTTTTTTAAATGTACTAGTTGTGATGCACACCTTGTTCTTGTGAATCTTTTTTTGTCTTTTTAAGAATTTTGTTAATAAAATATTTATGTTTTTTACTTAAGTATAACTGTGTATTTTTGGCACCGCCATAATCCCTGTACTCCCTCTTCTCAACTTGATTTTCCGATTATAATTAATGTTTTCACTTTGTCAGCATTAATATAACCGTGATTACTGAACTTTATGTTATGTGATGATTATATATATTGGATACAAATTGGATACAATGATTACATGTTATTTATACTGATATTGTAATGAGGTAACACCACATTTTTTTTTCTATATTATTTTCCTGTATTTTTTGGTAATGACAATAAAAATTTTGCAAAATAATAAATAATTTAGATTATGAAATTGAATACAACATGTACATTTTATGCTTGGTTTGTTCACATATATCACCATTATCTCTAGACATGTATTGCATGAAGATCTAATGTTTGCTTGAATGGCACGTTTCATCAATCTAGAAAGGTGTTTATGTTTATGTGGATAGTTTGCACTAATGTGATTTGTTTTATCTAGGTACATGGGGTCCAATGTGTTTATCATAATACTGTAAATCACACATGAAGGCGACTAGCATAAAATTGCAACATAAACGTGATTAGTGAATAAAGTCCAATCTTAAAAAATGTGTCTATATAAAGAAACCTCAGTAGAATGAAAAAATAACAAAAGGAAAAACAGTAATTGTAACTTTTCTTCTTTATAATCCACCGCTGTGAAACCACACTTCCAGAAACAGTGTATCCTCTGTTCTTCAAGACCAAACAAGACACCACTGTGTAACAATCACCTTCCGCCTGGTGTGTGCCAGAATAACTCATCAGAAATATATAACTTTAAGTGTAATCAAGTCTCAAATGACTTTTGTCCTTTCCAAGCCAACCTTTCAAATATGTCTCTTCACATATTACTCCTCAATGACCAATAGTTTCCAGATGAAAACATGATAAAATAAAACTCCTAATCATGTGATTCCATTTAAAACACTTATTAATAGTTTAAAACAACCAAATTGTACTCACATGTAAAAAAATACAAAAAAAAACAGTATAAATCAATGTGTCCATACTCCACCAAATCACTTTTAATTAATGTCTTCTTTATTTTTATTCTGCTTTACCCTGTCAGACGTGTGTGCACACAAATCCACATGTCATATTTAACTATACTTGGTTAGTATTGTTGAAGATCTTTCACAATTCATCCAAGTGGCTTCCACTGTTCAAATGAGTGGCATGAACATATTGCAGAATATATGTCCTAATTGAAAAATCATTCACCATAATCCCAAACACCATTTGACATCCATGTAACTCAAGCAATTGACACATGTGTGAGAATTCATGGCAATTGGTTGGGTTATGTTAATTAGATCACTATTTACACTTTTAATCAAGTTCCTGAGCCATCTAGCTCTATCTCGACATATTTTATGACACCACATTGTTTGAGATTACAGGGATTGATTTACCTTTGTAGGTACACATGTTGTGGTAGGTTTACTGCACTCATTAGAACTGAGGAAGACACTTTGATGAGTAGTGAATTGTTTCAAAATTACTAAGCGTGTCCAGTTAAATATGAGTAACCACTACTAGCTCTCACATGGCAATTGTTCAAACAACATGACTTCCAGTAGATAAAGACATGCTCTTGTATTGTAGTAGAGAATTACTAATTTGTTCTGGTCCTTGATATCCTCAACACAATAGACAATCTAGGAGGATGAATCAGACTGCAACACTTCAGGGATATCTGATTTGTTCACAAAATACAAATCAACCAAACTCAATTCACCCAGCATCAATAAATCACAAAAACAAGAAATAAAGTAAAAAATGTTCCTTTGTGACTACCAAAGGTCAAAAATATTTTCATCTCTATCCTATTCCTTTAAGGAATTTTATAGCAAAAAAAAATGTGTTTTTGTAGCTGTAAGGAGTTAATAACTTTAATGATAGTATTCCGTATATCAATTCCTTTTTCATATTTCACAAAATTCTCCACATTTAGATGAAGACCTGCATGTTCAACAAAAAAAAGTTACTGGGTTGGGACAAACTGTATAACACTGATGGGTTACTGTGTAAAGTCACTGAAAAACAAACAACATTGTCACCCTGTTAAAGGAAGTGGAAAGTTACTGAAGCATGCAAAATCGGGTGCATAGAAACCAATAAGCTTCCAGGTTTTATTGTTAAAACTTGATTGAACAAGCTAAAGTTCGAGTTTTATTGGCTACATGCACAGCTGCACCAGATTCTGAGTGCTCCGGTTTTAGTAAATCTCCTCCAAGGTGTTAATGCTAGTGACGGGCTGCATCATATGTCATTTGTGATTATGGCTCAACTTTAATAATAATGTGAAACATATAAAGAGGAACATCAACATTAAAATCTTAGATAACAATAAAGGGAGTAAACATTCCCAGAGAAAAATAGGATATAAAATATATACATATAGCATCCAGATACTCTATATAAAAATGCTAATTTTCCTGTAAATTTAAATGCTGGGTAATATCTACAGAAAGTGGGCAAAGGTTATGAACTGTCCCAGCTGTAAACCATGTTGTGTGTATTGCAAGATGAGTTTATATATTTATTTCTGGTACTTATATATTGCGCTGTCAATTTACACAGCACTTTACATATACGTTGTACATTCACATCAGTCCCTACCTTCAAGGAGCTTACAATCTAAGGTCCCCAACTCACATTCATACATACTAGGGACAATTTAGACAGGATCCAATTAACCTACCAGCATGTCTTTGGAGTGTGGGAGGAAACCGGAGTACCCGGAGGAAACCCACGCAGGCATAAGGAGAACATGCAAATTCCAGGCAGGTAGTGGCGTGGTTGGGATTCGAACCATCAACCCTTCTTACTGCTAGGCGAAAGTGCTATCCACTACACCACTGTGCCGCCCAGTTTAGGACCCATTCACACCAAATGCACTGGGACTGCAGTGGACAACCTTGCCAAGCAAAGTTCCAGATAAGGCAATATTCTTAATAGGTCAGTTCATATTACCTTGTGGTTGTGTGCTGAGAAGTACTACATGCTGCATTTTTATGCAGCATAGCATTTTGTAATTTACTCCACCACTTTGTAAGTCACTGTGGTGCATAAATACAAGTTAAATGTAATTTTGACATTTCAATAAAATTGAAAAAAAGGTAGAACGTGAATGGTCCAAATAATAAAAGACATTATGTGATAAATTAGTGCTTCTGTGTATGAGAGCTATCAGGGGCCAGAAGTATAGCAATAGCTATACTATCTGACATGAATGAAAGTATGAATTGTATACTATATAGCAGTGATCAAGACATGGAGCCTGGAGTTCTGCTTTCAAAACAGACCAAGGTTGATCAAATGCAACCTGTCCCTTATCCCATCTCTTGGATCAGGCGGGATTTGTTTCCCATAGAGAGGCAAAAGATAATACCACTAAAGCCATAACTCTAATGGACTATGCTAGGAAAAACAAAATACCCCTCTGCCTTTTAGCAGTAGACACGGAAAAAACATTTGACCGCTTAGGTTGGCATTATATCAGTTTCCGACAGCAAGAGTAAAAGTCAATGGGATCTTATGAGATCAAATAGTCATAGGAAATGGTACGAGATAGGGATGTCCTCTCTCGCCTATCCTATATATTCTGACAATGGAACATTTGGAAGGCACTGACACGATGAGAGACAGGAAGGCAGAAGGTTCCCACCAACCTGTCAAAGGAAAGGAAATGAACCATTGAAATGATGGACATACCCACAAACCAAGTTCGCCCCTTTGGTGGAACCAGAGGGGTGCAATACGTGTTAGTCGGTCAGTTAGCCGCTAAAAGGGGGCCCTAAAACTCATTGTGGGATAGCGTAGCGAGCATATAGGGCCAACTTAGTCTATCAAATGCTTTTTGGTCGTCTAGACTAAAAATTAAAGGCGGGAGATGGACTCTGTTCAGCATATCAATGAGATCGATGGTATCCCTAGTATTGTCCCCAGATTGAACCCACTTGATCCCTATCGATCAGCCTAGATAGCATTTGGGAAATCCGGTTGGCCAAGATCCTTGTAAAGATCTTACAATCTGAATTTAGGAGTGCAATCACTCTATAGTTGTCAGAAACAGATGGATCCTTAACTGGTTTTGGTATAACGGTAAAAAATGAATGCATAAAAGGTGATAGAGGGACAGCAAGTAGGGTGCTAAAATGTGGAGGAAGATTTTGTAATATGAAAAAGGGAGTCCATCTGGGCCAACATCTTGTAGGGTTTATTCATAAAATTTTTGCTATGCCCATGCAAAGGATTTGCCAATACCCTTCATGGTAAAGGCATTAAGCTGATTTTGAGAGATTACTGTGCAAAGTCGAGCCACCGTGGGGGAAGAGCACAAGGAGACTGTCATAAACCAGGTGTGACCAGAACTGTGTGACTACAACAGAGTGAACCAGACATAAATAGGTGAAAGTAAGTACGTTTATTAAAGTAAATGCATATAAATGTGAACACACCACCAATATAAACAGAGTGAACAAACCAAACAACTAAACAGTGATAATAAACCAACCAGCATATATAGCAAAAGGGAGTACCAGAATTGTAGTTAAGCCAGGCCAGGGTCATAAACAGGAGATCAGCAGATGGGGGGCCAGGACTAAACAGACAGGGAACAAGATGGAAGGGATCAGGCTGCAGGGCAAGGATCCAGGGATACAGGAACAGATACAAACAGGTTCAGGATACAGGATTTAGGGTTCAGGATCAGGGTAAAAGATAAACATCCTGGAGGTCAGGGCACAAGGACAATACCAGGGCAAGGTGTGTGTGCACTTACCGGGTATTTATAGTAATTTCAATCAGACTCAGGTGATTCCTGATTGCAGAAGATGATGTCGGCCCCACACTGCCAGGAACCACCCGCTGGTGGACGCCAGTACTG
This sequence comes from Lithobates septentrionalis, assembly GCA_037952835.1. Classification (NCBI taxonomy): domain Eukaryota; kingdom Metazoa; phylum Chordata; class Amphibia; order Anura; family Ranidae; genus Lithobates; species Lithobates septentrionalis. The sequence continues at coordinate 2,058,072 of JBBDGP010001556.1, read as the reverse complement.
TGGCCCAAAGATCACATAATACTACCAACAGGGGAAAGCTCCCCTGGCAGTTCCAGACTGCCAGGAGACACCTGCTGGTGGACCAGAGTACTGCACGCCAAATATCAGGTAGTGTCATCAGCGGATGGAACCTTCCCTGACAGAGACATTCAAAAAGGAGGATTTGAGAGCAAATGAGAGCCTTCAGAAATACATTGCTCATGGAAATAGGCCTTGTGGGCCTCCTACAGGGTAGAGGTGCCCATCACAGAACCTTGATTAAGCTGAAAAAACTCTGTTAAAGCTCAGGAGAGTTTCTCTTTGGTATCTAACTGATGGAGTAATGATTTGTTAATTTGCCATTGGCATTTCTTGGGGAAGGCAGCTGTCAGAGTAAGATCTAGAAATAATGGGGCATGGTCAGACCAGGTCATCGGACCAAACTCAGAAGGCACAACAATAGCCAGAAGTGTAGCCAAGACAAAAAAAATCCAACATAAAATACATTTTATGATGAGGGGGATAAAACGAGAACTGCCAACCAGTAGGGTATTGTCTTTAGAGATTCTAAATTTGGGTAATAGCTTAAAAAAATTATCAAGTACTTATTATCAAAACTTTTTTTTATTACATTATTTTACTTTCTCATTTGGTAAAGCATTGCACTGCTTAGCCACTTTTGCTAAATTTATTGGTCAATAATGATCGAAAACTACCCTGATTGGTGCCTGTCATTGTGATAATTTTTTTATGTATTTTTGGCTTTGATACAAAGATTTAAAAAAAGGATATTTTATCAGATTGTTAAATTGTATATATGGTTCACACTAGCCAGCTTTTTCTTCTACATATAAAACTAGAAGAGGTCCAGCAGATAATTCTAATCTCTATCAGGGATGTAGGCTCCTTACAATAAATAGTTAGATACCTGTGATTAGAATGGCCAAATATTTTGACTTAGAGCAAAAGCCACATTTAGTTAGGGAAGATGCACCTATTTGCAGTCCAGTGCTCTAACCCTTCAATACAATGCTCCAAAACACTTTAATTGTAGTTGGTTACTTTGATAAATAACCACACAAATGTCATGTAGATAAAAAAAACAAGCAACAGGGTTTTTTTCCTTGTCAAAAGAAGTTTATTGAGTATACAATGTTATAAAGATACATAAAGTAAGTTTACAAGGATCTATAAAGTAAGCTCATTGTTTTACAGTAGGGTTTATATAGGTAAATATAATGGAATTTCAAATATTAAACATCGGGTTCACGTAAACCTAAATTAAAGATATATATCATTTCCTTAGTTACTTTTGTAGGTATTTAAATGATTTATACCTACTATACATATTGTTTACAAGTAGAGTGTATATAGGTCAAATAAATTCTGCTAATGAGCTTTAATCGTAAGGTGGAGAAAAGGAAAGAGAAAGAAGAAAAAGGGTTGGTAGGTAGAGGTATGGTCCACAAGGTTGTCCCGCTCGTCAGTTTATTATTCTTTTTAGTTCTCTTTGAAGCCTTAGAATGGGTGTCTCTGTAAGTCATTTAATCTGTTACCATGGCAACAGGACAGAGTCATTGAAGTTTGACAGGAACTGTTGTTTTATCCAAGGATGCCAAAGTTTTTCAAATTTTGGAATTTGATTTTGATCGATGGCTACCATCTTAGCATGGGACATTGTATTATTCATTCTGTGAATTGTTTCTGCTAGTACCAATGTAGGAGATTTCCATGCCTTGGCCACTGTTTGTTTTGCAGCCGTTATTAGTTGGATCATAAGTTTGAATTGAGAGAGTGTTAACCATTCTGGTTTTAGATTAAGTAAAGTTAAATATGGATCTGGTTGTATTATTTTTTTAAATATTTTAGATGCAATCACGAAGACTTCCTTCCAGAAGGTTTGGATTACTGGGCACGTCCACCATATGTGTAAATGTGTGCCTATTTCTGGGCATCCTCGAAAACAAAGAGCTGAGGTATTAGGTGAATATTTTGCCACTCTAGCGGGTACAAGGTACCAGCGAGTTAGGACTTTATAATTTGTCTCCAGTGCTAAGATGTTGGGTGAAGATGACTTAGATGTGAGCCATATGTTAGACCAGTCCGTGTCTTCTAAAGTTCGTCCCAGGTCCTCCTCCCACCTCTGAACGTAAGAGGGTCTATTAAAATTTGCTACTCCATATAATTGATTATAAAGTGATGAAATTGTACCTTTAGCAAATGGATCTTTTGTACAGATTGATTCAAAAATGGATAATTGGGATAATGGTGTATCCCCCTTTAGGAATGGTGTATAGAAATTTTTGATTTGGAGATATCTAAATATCTCAGAGTTTGGTAGATCATATTTTTCTCTAAGCGATGGGAATGAAAGGAATGATTTAGATGCTATGAAGTCATTTAGTGTCTGAATGCCTGATGTTGTCCAAGCTTTAAAAGAATTTGGGTAGATCCATGCCGGATAAAAGGCCGGATTTCTGATAAAAGAAAGGAGAGGATTGTGTGGAGATTGTAACTGATATTTGGTTTTTAGTTTATCCCAGAGAGATAAGAAGTGTTTAGTTATGGGATTATGAATTTTAAAGCGGTCTTTAGGATCAAGCCATAATAAATTTGATATTAATAGAGGGTCATTTTCTGAAGCCTCTATAAATACCCATAATGGGATTTCCTGTTTTGCATGGTATTTGGACAGACTGGCCAAATGTGCTGCTCTGTAGTAGTTAGTAAAATTAGGGTATCCCAGGCCTCCTTTATTTTTGGGAAGATGTAGTGTGTGTATAGGTATACGTGGTTTAGAAGAGCCCCATATAAACGAAGTTGCTCTTTTTTGTACTATTCTCTTAAAATAGGAAGGAATTGGAATAGGGAGGACTCTGAATAGATAAAGCAATTTGGGTAGAATAGTCATTTTGATTGCATTAATCTTCCCTATCCAGGATAAAAGAAGTTGCGACCATTGTTTTATTAGATTTGTGATCTGTCTTAATACAGGAGGATAATTGGTTGAGAATAAGTCAGAATGAGATGCTGTTAAATGAATTCCAAGATATGGGATTGATTTTTCTGCCCATGTGAATGGGAGTGCAGCCCTAGCCGGGATCAATTCCATGTTTGTGAGTGAAATATTAAGCACTAGGCATTTCTTAGGATTAATCATAAGGCCGGATAGGGCTGCAAATCCATCAAGAGCTGGTATTAAGTTAGGACCAGAGACCTGTGGTGATGATAGAAAAAGTAATATATCGTCTGCAAATATACATAGTTTGTGTGTAATACCTCCTACTTCAATGCCAGTTATAGTTTGGTTTGTTCTGATGTATTGGGCCATGGGTTCGAGTATAAGGGCAAATAATAAGGGAGATAATGGGCAACCCTGTCGGGTACCTCTTTCGATATTAAAGGCTTCAGATTTGTATCCAGCATATTTTATATAGGCTTTGGGTTTATTATATAATGCTTTGATCCATGTTAAAAAGTGGGGTCCAAAACCCCATTTTTGTAATGAATATTGCATATATTGCCAGGATACTGTGTCAAATGCCCTCTTAATATCGAGAGAAAGAAAACATAAAGGGATTTTCCGTTTTTTAGCAATATGTGCCAATAACACTGCCCTGCGTATATTATCGCCTGCCTGTCTATTTGGCATGAAGCCTACTTGATCTCTATGTATTAATTTTCCTATAATGCTATTGAGGCGTTTTGCTATTATTTTTGCTAATAATTTAATATCGAGGTTTAACAGAGAGATAGGCCGATAATTCACACAGGAAGTATCATCAGAAAGGGATCATACAAACAATTGCCATTAGTGTTTCTTGCCGAAAAGAATGTCCATCTAGAAGTTTGTTAAAAGTTTCAGTGAGAATGGGAGAGAGTATTTCTGAGAATGTTTTATAGTATAAAGCCGAGTAGCCGTCTGGGCCTGGTCTTTTGTTAAGTTTTAGGTCTTTTATGGCGTTAGCAACTTCATCTATAGTTATAGGCTCATCCAAATTGCTTTTTTGATTCTGAGACAACTCAGGTAAGGTTATTTTTGAGAAGAAGGATTCAGCCTCTGTAGGATTAAATTCATTGTTTGTCTTGTATAAAGTTGCGAGATGTGAGTGAAATTTATGGACTATTTTAACTGGATTACAAGTGTAAACATTTTTTGATAATTTCAAACGTATTGGTTTGAAAGATTTGTTAGTTGAATTTAATGCCCGAGCCAAATATGTACCTGGTTTGTTTGTATTCATGTAGAAATTGTGTTTGGAGCGTTTGAGGGATTTATCAACTGACTCAGTGAGAAATAGATCGTATTCCAATCTAGATTTTTCCAGATGAGATTTTGTACTCTGAGATGGATTATCTTGAAATGATATGTAGGCTGCATTAAAATTGAGTTCTAGTTTTTTTGCTAGATTTTTGCGTTCCTGTTTAAATAGTGCCATTTGTCTTTGTATTATACCACGCAAGACAGGCTTATGAGCTTCCCACAGTGTTATTGGGGAGATGTCTGTTGTATTATTAATTGATATGTATTCCTTTAAAGCTTGTTCAATGGCCATCTGATGTAGTGGGTGTTTGAGCATTATGTCCGGTAAGTACCACGTTGGGTCATGCGCTTTTGGTATGGCTGAGGCTATAGTAGTGTATACTGCATTATGGTCAGACCACGGAATCGGAATTATATCTGATGCAATAATTTCTGGTATCATTCCTATTGTTAGAAAAATATGATCTATTCTGGTGAAGGTTAGATGAGGATGCGAGAAATAAGTGAATTTCTTTTTCATTGGGTTACTTTCTCTCCACGAATCTACCAGATTGTATTTGGAAAGAAGTTGAGAAAAAGGTAATCTAGAGGTTATTTTGGATGGTGTAAAAGGTGATTTATCTAGAAATGGGAGGAGGACCTGGTTCGAATCCCCACACATTATCACTGTTCCTATTTTGTGTGTATTAATCACTTGTAATATGTGTGAGAGGAATGGTGTAGGTTGTTTGTTAGGAGCGTAGTAAGAAATCACCGTGATTGCTGTATCCATTATATAACCCATGAGTATCAGGTATCTACCTTCTGGGTCTTTAATTTCTGATGATAAGGTGAATGGTGTGGATCGGTGAAATGCAATTAGAGTTCCCCTTTGCTTGGTACAGGCAGAAGCCATGTAAATTTGTTGATAAAAAGGAGAAATATATTTTGGAGTAGAATCTTTGGTGAAGTGTGTTTCTTGGAGGCATACTATGTAAGCCTTCTTGTTATGGAAAGTACGGAAGGCTTTGGTCCTTTTTTGAGGGACATTTATTCCCTGAACATTCAGGGAAAGTATATTCAGTGGTGCCATGGCAATAGATCAAATAGTTTTGACGTACTTTTTGTTATGCAGAGCTGACTGCGCAGATCAACCTGTGTGGACTGAAGAGATGAATAGATAGAAAAGAAACCAGTGAATTCTGGAGTAAAGAGTGAACAAAAAACATATGAGATTAGATGATACATTGTATAAATAATTTTTTGCAAGTAATCACAATTTACCCATGAAAGAGAATAAATATCTCTCTCAGGGGAATAAGTGCCTTCGTCACACTCCCACATAATATGGTTGGGAGAATGAGGAGGGCTAATGGGGGTACACGGATCTTCCACTTACAGGAGAGAAGTGCTATGTCAAAAGACATCAAAATGATGTTTCATTAATTGGAGTGCAGAATATAGTTTTTGTTGAAATTATTTATTCCAGGGTGGTTGTATATGGTTAGTCTTGCCCTAGGCTAAATAATTCAGTTAGAAAGGTACTGTTAATAACTTTGGTATTGATGAAGATAGTTTGAATTATTTTGGGATTTTAACCCTTTTAGAGTAAACAATTACATATTTTATTCATATGTAACTGTTTAGATATGTTAACTCATAAAATTGAGGTTGTATTGCTTCAGATTAGAATAAACAAAAACATAGTTCTAGGAACTAGTTAGGTAATAATATATTTGTTTTAAGAAAAGAAAGAAAAAGCTTCCATTACTTCTGGATTATTGAACATATTTGTCCTAAAAAGTAATAAATCTATTGTTATTACCTGATAATATATAACTGAACAAGAATTTCCTTATTTCACTTATATATGCTAAGGCTATATGAATCAGAAGTAATAAGAAATATAACTGGAATGTAACATGATCCCACACAGTGTGTGACTATCAGAATGCAGTTACATTCAGTTATAAATATAGTTTTTTTTATAGAGAACCATCTCTTAGTATAATAAATGAAGAGATATCAGGAATTAGGACGTCAGTCCATTGAATCTTCTTGGTCCATGGATGATGTGGCATAACAGCCTCTTTTGTGAGAATGATGATTCCCATTTTGTTCTGAAATTTTCTGGGTGCTGCCTGAAGGTGAAGATGATGCCATTCTTCTGCGTGCGGGAGTGTTGCTGCGCAACAGGGCTTTTTTAACAAAAGCCTCGCAGGTGAAAAGCGAAAAACATAAAATCAATCAACTGCTTCAAATCAACAGCTTTGGTGTTTTACTTACATCCCAATCCATCTAGTGGTTTCACATGGGATAGTCAGTGCTGACGTCTGCCCCCACCTCAGGACATCTCTATACCAGGATATTTAACTCTTTGTTAGCTGGTGACTAAAGAAAACCTCCTTGTTCATTTACCAACATGGGAAACCCCCTGAAAGATGTTGGTGAACATCTTGTTCTCTTCCCGACATAGGCTAGGTCCTTTCTAGCTGTTAAAAAAAGGCATAGTAAACATACCTTCCTGCACCTTGTATTTTTCACCTCCATAAGATGTACATTAATGATGCAGTTGCATTGTTTAACTTTCTGCCCCACACACACAGCCTATAGATGAATACGTCTATAGTACCGGTCCCAAATTCTCGGAAGTTCGGCCCCCTCCTCCTTCCCCCGCCAGTGGTCCATTCAGAAAGCACTGCGTGCTTCGCGCATGCACTGTAGGGAACTGGCTGTGAAGTTGCAAGGCTTCATAGCCAATTTCCCATACAGACAATGCTGGCGGTAGCACCCGAGGGCCAATGGTAGCATTGGCTGGGGTCACGACATTGCATTACAGGTAAGTGTCCTAATATTAAAAGTCAGCAGCTACAGTATGTGTAACTGCTTTTTAATGTTCTGCTGGGGGGGGGGGGGGGGCGGGGGGCAGAACTCCGCTTTAAACTTTAACAAAACAAAAACCTGAAAGCTGATTGGATTCTATGCAGAGCTACACCAGATTTTGCACTCTCCAGTTTCAACCCCAATGTGTAAACTTACTATTTAGAAAATACCTTTAATGGGACATTATACATTATTGTCTAGTTGATTACAAATGCTGTGTAGACTGACATTGCATTGAATGTGGAGTTTTTTTTGAAGTGGTCTATAGTCATTTCATGTGTGGTCAAAAGCTGGATCCATATGGGATTGCTCAGTTTTACACTATAAATGCTGTGCATTTATATATTAGTATAAAAATTTATATATCTGTGCTCGGTTAAAGAATCAGCAGCTGAACACTACCCTGTTTCCCCGAAAATAAGAGCTAGCGTGATTGTTGGTGATGGCTGCAATATAAGCCCTACTCACCAAATAAGCCTCACCCTGTTTCCCCAAAAATAAGCCCTACCCTGAAAATAAGACCTACAAGGACTTGAACTAGGGTTTATTTGGGGGGTAGGGCTTATATTGCAGCCATCACTGACCATCACACTAGGTCTTATTTTCGGGGAAACAGGGTATAACCCAGATATTGGGCATGGTAAAGTAGTGCAAAATATAAAGTGCAGCGCTAAATTAAGCTGAAAACATAGATGACATAATGATTTATATATTAGAGCTGTACAGATTGGCATCATATAAAAGATGAAACTTTGCCTTATAAAAGTCAATTATCATGTGTATAGGCGCATGTCACAAAGTAATTCATATGAGAGTGCTAATTTTCCACATGAAAAATACATTTGCCTTACAAGTTCTGTTTTTTTTTTTACGCTGATCTAAATGATTGTTGTTTACACCTGACAGGCTGTTTATAGCAAGACTCATTCAAGCATTCAATTGGATATAGTGGATAACCTTTTCTCTTTAAACAGAGACCTCTATATCTTATGTGGACTATGCACATTTAAGTTATGTACTGTATATTTACCTAGGACAATTGAAATAGGTGTGACCTGGCACAGCCAAATGGCAGACCTCCATCCCTAATGCAGGTTACAGGAAAAGAGAGAAAATTGGGACTTTAGATGAGGCCCGCCATAACAAATATTACGAATAGAATAGGTAGATATAGTTATATATAAATAAATTGTTTATTATTACAATCTAAAATTCATACCAAACTCTTGAAAAAACATTTGTATCAAATAAATTGGTAGTCACATGACTTACACTTGAAATATAATGCTCATAGCATGCAATACAGTTAATGAGTTGACATGACAGACATAAACAACAAAATCAATACGTAAAAAAATATGCATAATGGAACCAGATGTATCTTGGCATCTAATAGCACTCAATGCGTTTCATGACGTTTCAGCCACTCATCAGCAGTGTAATACTACAATATGCTGTAAAAATGGATAAATGAATATTAATTGTTAATAGTGCCCTCTAAAAAAGGGAAGAAAAGTTATTTTCTCAAAAAGTGGCGACAGGTCAGTAACTTACAACTCTGCCCCAAGGCTGGGCCCAGCCTCTGCACAGGAACTTGTGGGGATCTCAGGTAAGGTGTCTCCCCTGGGGTTGTGGCGGGAAAACCCTCCAAAGACCAAGGAGAACACCCAAAGAAAGGCCAGATGGCCACAGCACAGTCCAATTGTGATTTGTGTGCACATATCAAGCATAGTGTCCTACAAAGAATGTATAAGAAAAAAGTGAATAAATGAGTAAAGATGTGTGAATGTAAAGGGTCATCTAAGTGTTCCCTTAAGGGGGCTACATATGGGGGTGATAGTAGGTGTGAATGTGCCCACTTAAACAAATTTAATAATGTCCCAAAAATAGTGCAAACCACCGAAGATAAGTGTGAATGGGGTGATGAAATACCCCATTAGTTACCTGTGAATATGGTGTATGAACCAGCTCATGTCTGAATACCCTTCCAAGTGACAGGATCATGTAGAGTAAGCCACCATCCATCTGAGGCTGATAAATACCCCCAGTCCAGGGCGGGGCCCCGCCAACGTCATGCTGAACAGGCCAATGTAGCATGAGGGAGGCAAGGAAGCATGTCCCAACTGCTTGCAGCATTACCATCAGCAGTAGAGTCTAGTTTGACTAAAATCCTAGAAAAGAAATCAACCTTACATTGGCATATCGAGTCTCTTGGGAAATATATTAGGGAAGGAATAAATCCAATTGGCCTCAGAATCCAAATATTCCCCATTGTAGATAACATCTCCAAGGAACTCAAAAAGAACTGGGAGAGCAAGCTAAATGATTGTTCAACAAACCTTATGCTACTGCTTCAGAATGAATACAAACAGCAATTGGACAACATGAACACAGAAATTAACCACTTGCCGACCCCATATACTACCTAATAAATGTTTTAACCCCTTGATTGCCCCCTAGTTAACCCTTTCACCACTGATCACCGTATAACCGTTACGGGTGACGCTGGTTAGTTTGTTTATTTTTTATAGGGTCAGGGCACCCGCCGTTTATTACCGAATAAAGGTTTAGCCCCCTGATCGCCCGGCGGTGATATGCGTCGCCCCAGGCAGCGTCAGATTAGCGCCAGTACCGCTAACACCCACGCACGCAGCATACGCTTCCCTTAGTGGTATAGTATCTGTACGGATCAATCTCAGATCCGATCAGATCTATACTAGCATCCCCAGCAGTTTAGGGTTCCTAAAAACGCAGTGTTAGTGGGATCAGCCCAGATACCTGCTAGCACCTGCGTTTTGCCCCTCCGCCCAGCCCAGCCCAGCACACCCAAGTGCAGTATCGATCGATCACTGACACTTACAAAACACTAAACGCATAACTGCAGCATTCGCAGAGTCAGGCCTGATCCCTGCGATCGCTAACAGTTTTTTTGGTAGCGTTTTGGTGAACTGGCAAGCACCAGCGGCCTAGTACACCCCGGTCGTAGTCAAACCAGCACTGCAGTAACACTTGGTGACGTGGCGGGTCCCATAAGTGCAGTTCAAGCTGGTGAGGTGGCAAGCACAAGTAGTGTCCCGCTGCCACCAAGAAGACAAACACAGGCCCGTTGTGCCCATAGTGCCCTTCCTGCTGCATTCACCAATCCTAATTGGGAACCCACCGCTTCTGCAGCACCCGTACTTCCCCCATTCACATCCTCAACCAAATGCAGTCGGCTGCATGAGAGGCATTTTTATGTCCTCCCGAGTCCCCCTACCCAACGAACCCCCCAAAAAAGATGTTGTGTCTGCAGCAAGCGTGGATATAGGCGTGACACCCGCTATTATTGTCCCTCCTGTCCTGACAATCCTGGTCTTTGCATTGGTGAATGTTTTAAACGCTACCATTCACTAGTTAAGTATTAGCGTAGGGTACAGCATTCCACAGACTTGGCACACTTTCACAGGGTCTCCCAAGATGCCATCGCATTTTGAGAGACCCGAACCTGGAACCGGTTACAGTTATAAAAGTTACAGTTACAAAAAAAGTGTAAAAAAAAAAAAAAAAAAACACAAACAAAAATATAAAATAAAAAAATAGTTGTCGTTTTATTGTTCTCTCTCTCTCTCTATTCTCTCTCTATTGTTCTGCTCTTTTTTACTGTATTCTATTCTGCAATGTTTTATTGTTATTATGTTTTATCATGTTTGCTTTTCAGGTATGCAATTTTTTATACTTTACCGTTTACTTTGCTTTATTGTTAACCATTTTTTTTCTTCAGGTACGCCATTCACGACTTTGAGTGGTTATACCAGAATGATGCCTGCAGGTTTAGGTATCATATTGGTATCATTCTTTTCAGCCAGCAGTCGGCTTTCATGTAAAAGCAATCCTAGCGGCTAATTAGCCTCTAGACTGCTTTTACAAGCAGTGGGAGGGAATGCCCCCCCCACCGTCTTCCGTGTTTTTCTCTGGCTCTCCTGTCTCAACAGGGAACCTGAGAATGCAGCCGGTGATTCAGCCAGCTGACCATAGAGCTGATTAGAGACCAGAGTGGCTCCAAACATCTCTATGGCCTAAGAAACCGGAAGCTACGAGCATTTTATGACTTAGATTTCGCCGGATGTAAACAGAGCCATTGGGAAATTGGGGAAGCATTTTATCACAACGATCTTGGTGTGGTCAGATGCTTTGAGGGCAGAGGAGAAATCTAGGGTCTAATAGACCCCAATTTTTTCAAAAAAGAGTACCTGTCACTACCTATTGCTATCATAGGGGATATTTACATTCCCTGAGATAAAAATAAAAATGATTTAAGAAAACAAAATGAAAGGAGCATTTTAAAAATAAGATAAAAAAGCAAAAAAATAATGAATGAAAAAAAAAAAGCACCCCTGTCCCCCCTGCTCTCGCGCTAAGGCGAACGCAAGCGTCGGTCTGGCGTCAAATGTAAACAGCAATTGCACCATGCATGTGAGGTATCACCGCGAAGGCCAGATCGAGGGCAGTAATTTTAGCAGTAGACCTCCTCTGTACATCTAAAGTGGTAATCTGTAAAGGCTTTTAAAAGCTTTTAAAAATGTATTAATTTTGTTGCCACTGCACGTTTGTGCGCAATTTTAAAGCATGTCATGTTTGCTATCCATGTACTCGGCCTAAGATCATCTTTTTTATTTCATCAAACATTTGGGCAATATAGTGTGTTTTAGTGCATTAAAATTTTAAAAAGTGTGTTTTTTCCCCAAAAAATGCGTTTGAAAAATCGCTGCGCAAATACTGTGTGAAAAAAAAAAATTAAACACCCACCGTTAATTTGTAGGGCATTTGCTTTAAAAAAATATATAATGTTTGGGGGTTCAAAGTAATTTTCTTGCAAAAAAAAATAATTTTTTCATGTAATCAAAAAGTGTCAGAAAGGGCTTTGTCTTCAAGTGGTTAGAAGAGTGGGTGATGTGTGACATAAGCTTCTACAGTAAATGTTGTGCATAAAATGCCAGGACAGTTCAAAACCCCCCCAAATGACCCCATTTTGGAAAGTAGACACCCCAAGCTGTTTGCTGAGAGGCATGTTGAGTCCATGGAATATTTTATATTGTGACACAAGTTGCGGGAAAGAGACACATTATTATTATTTTTTTTTTTTGCACAAAGTTGTCACTAAATGATATATTGCTCAAACATGCCAAGGGAATATGTGAAATTACACCCCAAAATACATTCTGTTGCTTCTCCTGAGTATGGGGATACCACATGTGTGGGACTTTTTGGGAGCCTAGCCGCGCACAGGGCCCCGAAAACCAAGCACCGCCTTCAGGCTTTCTAAGGGCGTAAATTTTTGATTTCACTCTTCACTGCCTATCACAGTTTCGGAGGCCATGGAATGCCCAGGTGGAAACCCCCCCCCCCCCCCAAATGACCCCATTTTGGAAAGTAGACACCCCAAGCTATTTGCTGAGATGTATAGTGAGTATTTTGCAGACCTCACTTTTTGTCACAAAGTTTTGAAAATTGAAGAAAGAAAAAAAAATTTTTTTTCTTGTCTTTCTTCATTTTCAAAAACAAATGAGAGCTTTAAAATACTCACCATGCCTCTCAGCAAATAGCTTGGGGTGTCTATTTTCCAAAATGGGGTCATTTGGGGGGTTTGTGCCACCTGGGCATTCCATGGCCTCCGAAACTGTGATAGGCAGTGAAGAGTGAAATCAAAAATTTACACCCTTAGAAATCCTGAAGGCGGTGATTGGTTTTCGGGGCCCCGTACGCGGCTAGGCTCCCAAAAAGTCCCACACATGTGGTATCCCCATACTCAGGAGAAGCAGCTAAATGTATTTTGGGGTGCAATTCCACATATGCCCATGGCCTGTGTGAGCAATATATCATTTAGTGACAACTTCGTGCAAAAAAAAAAAATGTGTCACTTTCCCGCAACTTGTGTCAAAATATAAAATATTCCATGGACTCAACATGCCTCAAAGCAAATAGTTTGGGGTGTCTACTTTACGAAATGGGGTCATTTGGGGGGGGGTTATGCCATCTGGGCATTTTATGGTCTTCAAAACTGTGATAGGTAGTGAGGAGTAAAATCAAAAATTTACGCCCTTAGAAATCCTGAAGGCGGTGATTGGTTTTTGGGGTCCCGTACGCGGATAGGCTCCCAAAAAGTCCCACACATGTGGTATCCCCATACTCAGGAGAAGCAGCTAAATGTATTTTGAGGTGCAATTCCACATATGCCCATGGCCTGTGTGAGCAATATATCATTTATTGACAACTTTTTGTAATTTTTTTTTGTCATTATTCAATCATTTGGGACAAAAAAAATAATATTCAATGGGCTCAACATGCCTCTCAGCAATTTCCTTGGGGTGTCTACTCTCCAAAATGGGGTCATTTGTGGGGGTTTTGTACTGCCCTGCCATTTTAGCACCTCAAGAAACGACATAGGCAGTCATAAATTAAACATCAAAGATAGGATGGGGGGGGGGGAGGGGGTTAGGGGGATTGGGGGATGAGGAAAAAAAAAAGGAAAGGGGGGGGGGGGGGGGCTGGCGTGAGTACACCTGTACTGGATCGTAAAATTACGTATGCCAGTACTTGGTGTTTAACCCGTTAGGGTATTGTTGCTATAACCATAACTTGTACACTATAAAAAGGAGGGTTAGGGGAAGAGAGAAAGCAAAGAGATGGGTTCAGAGAAAGGGGTTACTTGGTGCAACAATAGAGTCTAAGGTTGGTATAGTGATAAAATCAATTTATTTATTCATCTTTCACATAAAAACCACAATTATTGAAACTATAAATATCAAAAAATATGGTGCAATTAGGCCTCGAACAAACCAGACAAGACAGACTTGACAAACAGTACATTTAAGAAACATATAATGCTACGCAGTCAGGGCATATTGCATAATGCCACATTGGCCTAGTGGTTTGGTCAATTGATCAAATGGTGGTAAATTATTGTCAGCCCAAAGTATTAGGTATCAATTTGGAATTTAAGCTCTAGTATGGGCCCCTGTGGCAATATGCAATGGGAGAGTGGTAGATGCAGTGGAAGAGAAACACCTATGCTGTGATAGAGCAGGATTAAGATTCCTATTTAGTATCTTTATGGTAGAGGTTTAAATATTCCTCTAAGTTAAAGTAGGGGGTAGTATGGACAAATCGTCCTGTAACAGTGCTAGCCCCTATGCATTTATCTGGAAGTCCTTAATCATCCTGCAGGGGTGTTAAAGATGCTGGTTCAGGCTGGTATCAAGTATGTAATGGAGCCATAAATCGTCAGTCAGCTGTTAGCAAGGTGTTCAGGTGGCGATGTAATCACTGAATGGTCTAGTAATGTAATTTACAGTGCAATTGCAGTTCTACTTGGCTGTATTATTTATAGCTGTACATTACCACCATCTTCCGCGCTGCTCCGATCAGGGGTGCTGTAGTCCGCTGGTCCTAAAAGCCGTAGCGTCCATAGCGTTCCGTTTCAGACACGGGATATCCTCAAAGTCCTACAGTGGGTTGCGGTGTCCTGCTTGTTAGTTAGCACTTAGTTGGCTCGTCCACTGTAATCCCAAATACGGAGGGGGGGGATTCCCGTAGCTAGGAGACGTCTGGCAGGCCTTTTGTTTCCCCTTCCGGAGCTGCGGTCATGTATTCCTCATGTCAGCTGGTTGCTGTGCATCTCCCTCAGTGCCCTGAGCGCACGGACTGGGTAGTGCAGTGACGTCAATGCGTTTCGCCGTAATTCAGTGATGTAGCTTCATCTCTGGACGTTCATTGGTCGGTTACCACACACCCTTCTTATAGTGTCTTTCGCTGGGGGTCGCCGCCAATGGGAAATTTTGAAAAATTTGAAGGGATATTAGCCAATCATAGATGGCTGATTGTTCGGAACAGCCTTTCGGCTTATGAGAACATTGTGGTTGTTTTTAATGCAAAAACCGCTTGGTCATTCCTTTTGGAAAAGTATCCTAGCGCATATTTGAAACCTCCTTACTTTTGGTGGAGGTAATGGGGAAAGTATGGTCTAATGTAGGTGATTAGAGGATAGGCATAAAGAGGGGATTAGGACATACGCCGTAGTTAGTACTTGACACCATAGAGGAGACAGGGAAAAGATACAACACCAAAGTGGCATGCTGAGTGATTACATGTATACATATATACGCCAATTTAGGCAAAATAAATGACAACACTTCAAAGAGGGGTTTATAATTATTCTTGAAAGGAATTAATTTCTGTGCACAGTATGACTGCGTATGGGTGACGCCAAACTATCATAAAATATAAGGTGGCCTATACTTTGGCCATGAATCATTTTAGTCTAACTCAAACATGTAATCTTTACTGTCACCTCCATGTTTAGTTAGACTGGTTGAAGGTAGTAGATAATTGAGAGTGAACGACAACACTGTACAGGAAACAGGCCACCCACCCCAGGATGTATTTAGGGGAGGTGCTCACTGGTGGTGGGACTTGGATTGGTTTCAGGGTTCCAAGAACACTTGTAGGTTCAGTTCGGTGTTTAACCCCACCGGCACGAGGGACTTCAGCCTGTATACCCACCACTTCTCTTTTTGGAGGAGTACACGGTCAAAGTCTCATCGTCTGGTGGGTAACTTCAAGGCGTATATCCCCTTAATTGTTAAACCCTCAGAGGATCCTCCATGACACAGGGCAAAGTGTTTGGCCAGGGGTTTTTCTGGTATCTTTCCTTTGGTGTTGATTTCTCGTAAATGCTCACCAAAGCGTATTCTCAGGGGTCTCTTAGTTTTGCCTATGTATATCTTGGGACATGGGCACGTAATTAGATAGATCACTCTTGATGTTGAGCAATTAATGAGATCACGTATTTCGTATGTCCTCTCATTAAGGGCATCAGTGAAGGAGGAGGTTCGATGAACATAAGGGCACATTTGGCATTTGTTACAAGAAAACATACCCTTTGCTAATGGGTACTCTGATAGCCAGGTGGGATCTGGCTCTTTTACAAATTCGGACTGGATCAGCATATCACCCAAGCTTGGGGCTCGACGAGCGACCATCTTGGGCGAGGTGCTGACAATCTTAGCCAGTTCCGGGGTGTTGGTCAAAATTCCCCAGTGTTTTTTCAGAATGGAAAATACATTATTCCACTGGGAGCCAAACGCTGTTATAACCCGTACTGATTCATTTGTTTGTATCAGTGGCTCATTTGTGGTTTTTGTCCCCTGTAGCAAGCTTTCCCTATCCCTAATGGCTGCCTTCTTTCTAGCCCTCCTGAGTTGCCCATGAGAGTACCCCCTTTCACGAAATTGTGTATAAAGTTCACTACTCTCCCGTCTGTAGTCTGCTGCATTGCTGCACTTTCTTTTTATTCGAAGGAACTGTCCTACTGGTATTCCATTTTTAAGCAAATGGGGGTGGTGACTTGTTGCTTCCAATAGTGTATTAGCAGCCGTTTCCTTACGGAACGTGCTAGTGTCAAGTTGGTCCTCATCCAGTGTGATTTGTAGATCAAGGAAGGACAGTCTCTTTTGATCAAAGTTATACGTTAATCGTATATTTCCATCATTGTTATTTAGTTCATTCATGAACAAATGTAGATCATCGAGACCGCCCCCCAGATCATCAGGACATCATCAATGTACCGCAACCACGTTTTTACGTGGCTGCGGTACATCGGCAAAGGGTAAACGTCCACTTCCTCCCAAAGGCCTAAATGTAGGCACGCATAGGCTGGTGCCCATGCAGCACCCATGGAAGTACCTCGTATTTGATGGTAATATGAACTCAGGAACTGAAAAAAGTTATTTGACAAAGTAAAGTCCAAGAAATCGACCAAAAACTCATTTTGTGGTTCGGACTCTGGGTAGGTTTACAATTGGTCTGCCTGGGGGATTTTTTAGATTTTTGTGGACCTTTGGGATAATGTAAAATGTGGGTACGTTGAACTCTCTCACCAGGAGATGCTGGAACTCACGCTTTGTTAGTAGTCCCTCATCCTTTGCCTCCAGTAGTTTTCTATTTAATTCGGACACCAACACCGGAAATGGATTATTTTCAAGTCTTTTATATGTGGTGGTATCATTTAGAAGTCGCTTTGCTTCCCTCTCATAATCTTGTTGGTTTAATAGTACCACGTTGCCCCCCTTGTCACTTTTCTTTAATACAAGGTTGCGTCTTTTCTGGAGATCTAAGAGGGCAGCCCTTTCACCTGCTGTCAAGTTGTCTGGTGATCTTTTGGTCCAGTCTATTTTAGTCAGGTCAGTTTGCACCCTGTCCAAGAACAGCTTCAACCACCTGTTCTTGGACAGGGGGGGCATTTTTTGTGATCTTATTCTTAAGTTAGCCTGTCTCCGTATTGGAGCGGCTGTCGTTGGTGGTCCTTCGTTCTCTTCTAGTAGGGAGTTAAGTATCTCAATTGCTTTTTGATCATCTACTTCCAGGGTTACTGCCGGAGTTGTTGTGCTGTTTTCATAGAGTGAACGTAAGAAAACTTTCCTCAGGAATAGTGTAATGTCCTTGAAGACCGTAAATTCATCCATATTACTAACTGGAGAAAGGTCATACCCTTTTGTAGTAAACTAATGTGGTCTGTGGTAAGTACCATGTCCGATAGGTTGACTATCTTCATATCATTACCATTGGAGGGTACCTGTCCTATGGTTAATTTAGTTGTTATCGTTTTTGACTTCTGGTGTACGTTCGTTCCCTGACTGTTTTGTTGGGCTTTAAGTTCTTGGGTCCTTTTTTGATTTGTGGGGGCGGACTCTGATCTTTGGTTTGTTCCTCCCCCTCCTGTTCTAAAAAAGTCACGGCTTTGTGCGTGTCGTCATCTGATCCACTATGCGACTTACTACGTTGTGGTCTAGATTGCCTACGGGGTCCTCGTCTCTGTGATCTACTACGAGCTCTACGTGTTGTTAGGTCGAACACCTCATCCTTCTCAAAGTCGGCTAGGTCACGGCAAAATTTTTCCTGTTTAGTGATCTTTAAGTTAAGTTGCGTTTTTTCAATTTCTTTTTTAAGAATTTCGTTTTGTTTGACAAACTCTTCACTTTCCTTGAAAGGTCTCTAAGCCACGGGCACTTTCCTGTATTTTTTCCTGAATACTTTTAAGTTGAATATTCTCTTCCTCAACTATTAGTCGCATAACCGCCAGTTCCTGAGTTCATATTACCATCAAATACGAGGTACTTCCATGGGTGCTGCATGGGCACCAGCCTATGTGTGCCTACATTTAGGCCTTTGGGAGGAAGTGGACGTTCACCCTTCGCCGATGTGCCGCAGCCACGTAAAAACGTGGTTGCGGTACATTGACGGTGTCCTGATGATCTGGGGGGCGGTCTCGACGATCTACATTTGTTCATGAATGAACTAAATAACAATGATCGAAATATACGATTAACGTATAACTTTGATCAAAAGAGACTGTCCTTCCTTGATCTACAGATCACACTGGATGAGGGCCAACTTGACACTAGCACGTTCCGTAAGGAAACGGCCGCTAATACACTATTGGAGGCAAAAAAACACAACCCCCATTGGCTTAAAAATGGAATACCAGTAAGACAGTTCCTTCGAATAAAAAGAAAGTGCAGCAATGCAGCAGACTACAGACGGGAGAGTAGTGAACTTTATACACAATTTCGTGAAAGGGGGTACTCTCATGGGCAACTCAGGAGGGCTAGAAAGAAGGCAGCCATTAGGGATAGGGAAAGCTTGCTACAGGGGACAAAAACCACAAATGAGCCACTGATACAAACAAATGAACCAGTACAGGTTATAACAGCGTTTGGCTCCCAGTGGAATAATGTATTTTCCATTCTGAAAAAACACTGGGGAATTTTGACCAACACCCCGGAACTGGCTAAGATTGTCAGCACCTCGCCCAAGATGGTCGCTCGTCGAGCCCCAAGCTTGGGTGATATGCTGATCCAGTCCGAATTTGTAAAAGAGCCAGATCCCACCTGGCTATCAGAGTACCCAGGAGCAAAGGGTATGTTTTCTTGTAACAAATGCCAAATGTGCCCTTATGTTCATCGAACCTCCTCCTTCACTGATGCCCTTAATGAGAGGACATACGAAATACGTGATCTCATTAATTGCTCAACATCAAGAGTGATCTATCTAATTATGTGCCCATGTCCCAAGATATACATAGGCAAAACTAAGAGACCCCTGAGAATACGCTTTGGTGAGCATTTACGAGAAATCAACACCAAAGGAAAGATACCAGAAAAACCCCTGGCCAAACACTTTGCCCTGTGTCATGGAGGATCATCTGAGGGTTTAACAATTAAGGGGATATACGCCTTGAAGTTACCCACGAGACGAGGAGACTTTGACCGTGTACTCCTCCAAAAAGAGAAGTGGTGGGTATACAGGCTGAAGTCCCTCGTGCCGGTGGGGTTAAACACCGAACTGAACCTACAAGTGTTCTTGGAACCCTGAAACCAATCCAAGTCCCACCACCAGTGAGCACCTCCCCTAAATACATCCTGGGGTGGGTGGCCTGTTTCCTGTACAGTGTTGTCGTTCACTCTCAATTATCTACTACCTTCAACCAGTCTAACTAAACATGGAGGTGACAGTAAAGATGACATGTTTGAGTTAGACTAAAATGATTCATGGCCAAAGTATAGGCCACCTTATACTTTATGATAGTTTGGCATCACCCATACGCAGTCATACTGTGCACAGAAATAATTCCTTTCAAGAATAATTATAAACCCCTCTTTGAAGTGTTGTCGTTTATTTTGCCTAAATTGGCGTATATATGTATACATGTAATCACTCAGCATGCCACTTTGGTGTTGTATCTTTTCCCTGTCTCCTCTATGGTGTCAAGTACTAACTACGGCGTATGTCCTAATCCCCTCTTTATGCCTATCCTCTAATCACCTACATTAGACCATACTTTCCCCATTACCTCCACCAAAAGTAAGGAGGTTTCAAATATGCGCTAGGATACTTTTCCAAAAGGAATGACCAAGCGGTTTTTGCATTAAAAACAACCACAATGCTCTCAAAAGCCGAAAAGGCTGTTCCGAACAATCAGCCATCTATGATTGGCTATTATCCCTTCAAATTTTTCAAAATTTCCCATTGGCGGCGACCCCCAGCGAAAGACACTATAAGAAGGGTGTGTGGTAACCGACCAATGAACGTCCAGAGATGAAGCTACGTCATTGAATTACGGCGAAACGCATTGACGTCACTGCGCTACCCAGTCCGTGCGCTCAGGGCACTGAGGGAGATGCACAGCAACCAGCTGACATGAGGAATACATGACCGCAGCTCCGGAAGGGGAAACAAAAGGCCTGCCAGACGTCTCCTAGCTACGGGAATCCCCCCCCTCCGTGTTTGGGATTACAGTGGACGAGCCAACTAAGTGCTAACTAACAAGCAGGACACCGCAACCCACTGTAGGACTTTGAGGATATCCCGTGTCTGAAACGGAACGCTATGGACGCTACGGCTTTTAGGACCAGTGGACTACAGCACCCCTGATCGGAGCAGCGCGGAAGATGGTGGTAATGTACAGCTATAAATAATACAGCCAAGTATAACTGCAATTGCACTGTAAATTACATTACTAGACCATTCAGTGATTACATCGCCACCTGAACACCTTGCTAACAGCTGACTGACGATTTATGGCTCCATTACATACTTGATACCAGCCTGAACCAGCATCTTTAACACCCCTGCAGGATGATTAAGGACTTCCAGATAAATGCATAGGGACTAGCACTGTTACAGGACGATTTGTCCATACTACCCCCTACTTTAACTTAGAGGAATATTTAAACCTCTACCATAAAGATACTAAATAGGAATCTTAATCCTGCTCTATCACAGCATAGGTGTTTCTCTTCCACTGCATCTACCACTCTCCCATTGCATATTGCCACAGGGGCCCATACTAGAGCTTAAATTCCAAATTGATACCTAATACTTTGGGCTGACAATAATTTACCACCATTTAATCAATTGACCAAACCACTAGGCCAATGTGGCATTATGCAATATGCCCTGACTGCGTAGCATTATATGTTTCTTAAATGTACTGTTTGTCAAGTCTGTCTTGTCTGGTTTGTTCGAGGCCTAATTGCACCATATTTTTTGATATTTATAGTTTCAATAATTGTGGTTTTTATGTGAAAGATGAATAAATAAATTGATTTTATCACTATACCAACCTTAGACTCTATTGTTGCACCAAGTAACCCCTTTCTCTGAACCCATCTCTTTGGGTTCACCCTTCCCCCAACCCTCCTTTTTATAGTCATAAATTAAAGTCTGTGTAAATTCCAGAAAATGTACCCTAGTTTGTAGGCGCTATAACTTTTGCGCAAACCAATAAATATACACTTATTGACATTTTTTTTACCAAAGACATGTGGACGAATACATTTTGGCCTAAATGTATGACTAAAATTGAGTTTATTGGATTTTTTTTAGAACAAAAAGTAGAAAATATCATTTTTTTTTCAAAATCTTCGGTCTTTTTCCGTGTATAGCGCAAAAAATAAAAACGGCAGAGGTGATCAAATACCATCAAAAGAAAGCTCTATTTGTGGGAAGAAAAGGACACAAATTTTGTTTGGGTACAGCATTGCATGACCGCGCAATTAGCAGTTAAAATGACGCAGTGCCAAATTGAAAAAAGTGCTCTGGTCAGGAAGGGGATAAATCCTTCCGGGGCTGAAATGGTTAAAGCGCTTTATGATCGACTCTCCCCATTAAAGACACATGAAGAATATGCAAATTATGAGAAGAAACTCAAAGATCACTCAAAGACCATCCTTATTAAAAAGGAGAAGAAATATAGGAGAGACAAGAATGCCTTCAGGGAGTGCAGAGCCTATAAATAGAACATAAATAGTAATAATAGAAAAACCAAAAAAAGGAAACCCAAGAATTCCTCATCATGAGAACGTGAATGGGGTGTGCGCATGCGCGGCGCTCTGTGATGGCTGACTGAACACAGAGCTCCGCACCGCTCCGTCCATTAGGCGCACCCTGCAGCGCTTTTATCAGCCCACCGCCAGACCAGGACCGGAGGGGACCGCGATCACACGGCCACGAGTGGATGCCGGTGGGAGCAACAAGGAGAGGACTCACAGCCCGATTTACAGCGCTCACAGGGGCAGATGAAATTTCCAAGATGGCGGCGGAACGGTCGCCTCACGAGACTCTCACAGGGAGCTCAGGCTCTCATACATGGTGGGATGCTTTGCATGAGGAGGTATGTGGAGTAGCCCCCTCACCCACAACCAGCGAAGGTCCTCTGTCACTGGCCACCACAGTATCCCTCCTGGACCAGACCCTGGATGGGATGCACAAGCTACTGTCCCCCTCAGGCGCCCATCACCCCAGGCCTAATGTCTCATGTCAGGAGACAGACCCTCCTGCCTCACAGCCCCAGGACATTACCTTCATATTCTCTAAATTTTCAGAAATGCTAGATAGGGGCCTTGCTCAGACTGCTTCCAGAATTACCTCTGACATTAAGGCGGACCTCCAACTCCTAGGCTCAAACATTAAAAAAAAATTGAAAACAAAGTTGACGCTACGATCGATCGAGTTAATCCAAACACCGATCGCTTTCAGGATCTGCATGACCAATTTGAGGGCTCCATGGCGAAAATAGATGACATGGAGAACAGATCCAGAAGACTAAATTTTAGGATCAGGGGTCTGCCTGAGTCCGTCACGGACGTCCCGGATGCAGTCCATTCCCTAATTAAACATCTTATCCCTGACATCCGAACACACAGGTTGGAGCTCGATCGTGCGCATAGGGCACTGGGACCTCCCCGCCAGGATGGCCTGCCACGCGACATTGTGGTCAAACCACACTACTACAGTGTCAAGGAGGAAATCATGAGGAGAGCCTGTACCACCCCACAGATCCAGCTGATGGGACACCAGATACAAATCTACGCGGATATCTCACCCTTCACTATCCAGAAAAGGCGGGCGCTCAAACCCCTCCTGACGGTTCAGAATATCAAGTATTGGTGGCTCTTCCCCTTCAGCCTAAAATTTGATTTCAACGGCAAGCCTTTTCGATTCTCCTCATTCCAAGAGGGTGAACAACTACTGCAAAAATTGGGACTTCTTCCAAAGGATCCGCCTTCCCCTATGCAGACCGCATCCTCCGGCATGACCAAACGTCCACCTCCGTCTAGCTGATTGTCCTCTCTCTGGATGACACCCAAAAACAAGAAGGCTAAGGAAGGCCTCCCCCCATGATCGTGAGGGAATCCCTACCTTCCACCATACACTTCCTACTTTTGTTCTGGTGGGAATCCTCCTTGACACATGGCCTTTATGCCCAACTGACTCTTCTCCTCATTTGTCTGAAATTTTTTTTTATTTTTTTTTTCCTCAGAACCTGCACGAACTTCCAACTGGACTTTAGGTTCTTTCTGCTCCAAGTGCAGGTCTGAACAACCAGACACGCCTCTAATGACGCTGCCAGAGGGAACTATCTTTGTCCCTCTCCCAAAAGTTAAGCTGGGGTCTGGTCGGGCCCAATAGGCTCCTTTCTTCACCTTCCCCCTCCTCCTTCCCTCCCCCCCAGTCTCCTGACCCAGATATCCTTAGCTAGCACTTTTCATATTCCCCCCATTCTCCTCTCATCCCCCATTATACCCCTAGTCTCGGTCATTCACTTTTTTTTATTCTATAAGGGACTTTTTCCCTTTTTTTCCTGATATATATATTCATATATGTATGTATATATTCTATTTCTGGTTTATTTGGAGATATTAGTTTAGGGTGCGCAGGACGGAGCGGGTCCAATGCGCCTGCTCCCTCACTCGGAGTGGTTAACCATAGTGGTCTTGCTACTCCTGGTTCGGGACTCCCCCCCTCATTGGGGGGTCAACGTGTTTGTTTCTCTGAGAGGGGTGGTATTGTTCTCACCTCTATCTCGGAGCTCACTTCTCCTTATTTTTTGAACTGTCTTCTTCTTCTTTCCTCTCTTCCTCACCTCTCGACTTTTTCTTGCAGCGACAGATGTGGTCTCGCTCCTTCACGATAAGAAACTTGAAGTCCTAGTGTTTTCTCCTGAGGCATGCATATTGAGACCGGCCACTACATCAAAGGTAAGTGATCGGGGATCGCCCGCTTTCTCACTTAAGCTGCTCCATGGCTGACCACTCCTCACATAGACCTGCTCTACGCATTGCCACCCACAATGTTCAGGGACTCAATTCCCCTATGAAACGTAGGAAAGTATTCCAACATTATCACGCACAAAAAATAGATATACTATTTTTACAGGAAACACATTTCCCTAAATCATATTCCCCTTCATTCATTCATGCCAAATTCCCCAAATTATATTTAGCTAACTCTGACAATAAAACCAAGGCCGTAGGCCTGTTCTTCTCTCGCAGAACTCAATTCTCCCTGGTCTCTGAATTCAAGGACCCGGAGGGTAGATTTTTGTTGGTAAAGGTACGCATTGACGAACAACTTTACACCCTTATTTCATATTATGCGCCAAACCAGGGACAGGCAAAGTTGTTTAAGTCCCTTTTCCAAACCCTCTCCCCTTTAACTGAAGGCCTAGTCATTTTTGGGGGAGACTCCAACATAGCATTTGACGCGGGAATTGATAAATCACGCCCCCCAGGCAAAAACAGGGTACGTCCCACAAGGCAGAGTCTGAATGTGGCCAGACAGATTTTCCATCATGGCTTGGTGGATGTCTGGCGGGAAATGAACCCAAAGGCACGGGATTACATGCACTAATCCAACCCGCATCAATCTTTTTCTAGAATAGATCACTTTTTTATTCTTCAACAACATGTTCCACTGATACAAAGGTCAGATATTAAGGACTCTGCCTGGTCGGACCATTCCCTTCTCCTAATGACTCTGAATGGAGGTCAGCCTCAACGCTCAGGATTCCACTGGAGATTAAACGCCTCCATCCTTAGCAATCCCACTCACGTGTGTGAAATTGAAAAACACATTCAGGAATACTTTGTCTGAATGACGTGGACAGCATCTCCCCTTCCACCCTGTGGGCGACCCACAAGGCAGAAATCAGGGGTAGCTTAATCCATATCTCATCTAGAATTCGCAAAGCTCGCAAAATGGAAATTGATAGGCTGGAAGGGGAGTTCGCTTCTCTCAGCTTATTGCACAAGTCCAAACCCTCCTCGGACTCCGCAAATAGGCTGGATTCATCCTGCATGGCCCTGTACCTGGCTCTCACTGCTATAGCAGAAAAGAACCTCAGATGGGAGGGGGGTAGGTTTTACTACCAAACTGACAAACTTGGTTCTAGATTAGCCAGACGGTTGACCCCTACAATTAGAAAACCTGCGCTCCCTAAAATAAAATTAAGTAACGGTTCCCACACACAGAATCCCAAAAAAATTATGGAAGCCTTTCACGACTTTTATTGCTTTCTATATAGCAAGGTAGAGAAGGAACCCTCCCCAGACATTATAGACTCTTTTCTGGAATCAGTACAGATCCCACGGATCACGACACAGCATAGGGATGAATTAGAGGCTCCGATCTCAATAGAAGAGGTAGCACGGGTCATTAAAAAACTCAAAAATAATTCAGCTCCGGGCCCAGATGGCTTCTCGGTTCCATATTATAAGCACTTCTCCCCATTACTCTCCCCATACTTGGCTTGCTTTTTTAATCAGCTTCGATCTGGTTCGCCCCTTGACAAGGCTTCTAATTCGGCGTTCATAACAGTGATTCCTAAACCAGGAAAGGACCCCAGTTGCATCTCCAATTATAGGCCTATATCATTACTTAATAATGATCTTAAAATCCTAACAAAAATTATTGCGGACAGAATTTACAACTTCATTGGCCTTTATATACATAGGGATCAAGTGGGCTTTATTCCCGGGTGACAGGGGCCGGATCAGATCATGAGGGCAATCGACATCGTTTCCTTGTTGGGATCGGGTTGGGACGGGGGCCCCCAACAAAAGGGTTTCCTGCTCTCACTTGATCTCATGAAGGCGTTCGATTCCGTCTCCTGGTCCTTTCTGGTCCCTACCCTGCAAAAATGGGGATTTGGTGAAACCTTTATGAACATTATCGGTGCACTCTATTCTTCTCCTGAAGCAAAAATTAAAATGCAGGGATACCACTCAAATTCCTTCCAGATTCTCCGCGGCACGAGACAGGGATGTCCCTTATCTCCTTTAATCTTTGCCTTGATCATCGAGACCCTGGCCATTTCCATCAGAGACAACCCTAACATACAAGGGGTACAATGCGGACCTCATGCGCACAAATGCACATTGTTCGCTGACGACATCTTACTTTTTATATCTTCACCGCTTACCTCCCTTCCTTCTTTATGCAGGGTTCTGGATGATTTTGGCAAAGTATCGGGACTTACGGTCAATTATTCCAAATCTCTAGCTCTCAATATTAACCTACCAGACCAGTTGGTTTCTCAGCTTAAAAACAACTTTAGGTTCGGATGGACAGAGAGAGCGCTCCCCTATTTAGGGATTAACTTGACCGCGACTGTAGACAAACGCTACTCAGCCAATTTTCCTGCGCTTTTTCGTAAACTGGAGGATGATTTATCCACATGGGACAAACTGGGCCTTTCCTGGCTAGGCAGGGTGAATTCAGTGAAAATGACCCTTCTGCCCCGCCTCCTGTATCTCTTCAGATCTTTACCTATCCCCATCCCTAAGATCCGTCTACGGAATTTCCAATCGAAAATCATGAAGTTTGTATGGGGATCCAAGGGGCATAGAATTGCCAAAGGGACTCTCTTCCGCTGTAGAGATCAAGGAGGGGTGGGTGTGCCAAACATACTCTGGTACTATCAAGCAGCACAACTATCTCAATTATCCACTATATATTCTAAAATTGCTCACCCTGATTGGGTTCGTATGGAAAGACAAGCTATTCCTCACTACACTCTAGATTACATACTTTGGTGCGCTACTAAGACCAGACCGGCCATACTTGCACCCACACTTTCTCACTCCTTGACACTATGGGACTCCCTTAGACTCAACTCACACTTGATCTCCCATTGGTGCCCCTTATCCCACATCTTCAGAAATCCCCTTTTCCCGCCTGGTCAAGACATTAAAGCCTTTCAATGGTGGTTAGATAAGGGACTTTATAGGATTGGCCACTTTGTTCACCCGACAGGCCCCCTCACCTTTTCTTACTGCACCAGTAAACTTGACATGCCAGGTTCGGAACGGTTCAGACTCCAACATATATCCCACTTTATCAGATCTCTTGGACGCTCTGTTCACAAACCTTTGACCATTACGGAACTGTGGTGTGGTCAGGCCATGAAGCAGAGAGGGGGAATAAGGGCTGATTCTAAAACACTATTCATGAGGGAATGGGAGACTGATCTACAACAACAATGGACCCTGTCTGAGTGGCACAGAGCTTCCATCACTGCTTCTAAAGGCATTCTTAATATTGCACTTGTTGAGGCGAACTTAAAAATTCTAATGCGGTGGTATATGGTCCATTTGTGGATAGCTAAGATCTTCCCAAACGCATCCCCCTTATGCTTCCGTAACTGCGGGCATATTGGCTTTATGCTTCATATCTGGTGGGAATGCCCCAAAATAAGGGATCTATGGAACAAAATATTCTGGATTATCAGGAAAATAACTAATTTATCTATTCCAAAATCAACACACTACGCACTATTGAACTTTCCCATCCTGGGGGTACCGAAATTAGCCCACAATCTTATCAGGTTCATCCTTATTGGAACTAAATTGACAATAGCCAGAGCATGGAAACAACCCACAGTCTCACTTCTGTTAGTTAAACGAAAAATATCCCGGATTATGGCTCAGGAGAAAACAGTAAGCATCCTCCTGGACACGGTAGACAGAACCGAGGCAGTATGGGAACCTTGGGCCAAATACGTATCCAGGCCACTAATCCGTTCATCTATACCTGCTTGAGTGTGGAGGAGCAAATACCACACCGTCGCTTCTCGCTCTATCTACACATAATTTTCCTATCCTCTTTTTCCTCTCTATACTCTTTTCTGTTTTCGCTATCCCTTTATTATCTTGGTTTGTTTATTAGGTACAGCTTGGTTTAATATGAGGTTACTAATTTCCAGTTCAGCATTGCCATATGCAAAAATATCTGGAGGTACCCATAGGTACTTCTACAGGCTCTCATTACAGATCCTCTTACAGCATGGAGCGGTATAAGGAATAAGTTTAGGGCTATCATGTTAGGGTGACACTCCTCGGACTCCAACACAGTTACAAACCAACAAAAAACATACTACGGATTATGAAACAATGGCACCACAACGGAGTGCTAAACCCAATATGAGTAAAAATTCAACTCAGGGGAATACAAGAAATCCCCCCTCAAACTCAGGAAGAGGAAATCGAAAAGATCAGGGGGCTCACCCCAAGACCCAACAAACACAACTCGACAGTTTTTTAGACAAATACACCATACCATCACCCAGTCTGCTATCCCCCACGCAATTGACAATGATACCCACGACACCTCGAATTTAAAAGGAGAACTAAACGTTATTAATCTTTCCTCACACCAACTAACTGAAGATGAACAAAGAGTACTATCCCTGGGGCTTTCCTTCTGCCCCAATCAAGGCATGGATGGCTTTGAGACTACCAAGGACATCCATCTCTTTGCTATAAAATTACTGTTGAAGAGTTTATATACTAAACAAAAAAGTACCAAATCGGAAGTAGCACCGAATTTAAAAACTGCGGACATCAAAGCCTTGAGGGACTCGAACCTTTTACTACAGGAGAACAACATCAGTGAGGATCTATGGGAGGAAGAACTAGGAAGTGGGGGAAGCGATGAGGAGGCATTTGAAGAAGACAATACCCAATCAAAGTCATACACAAAAAAATTTAAAAAGAAATCACAAAAATTTCCACCGCTAAATCTCAATCCAGCAATAGCATTATTCGTAAAGCAGACAACCAAAGAAATTGAAAAATTAGGCACAAAGACAACCAAAAACAACCTTAGCTCAGAACTCCGACATGCTCTCAACACTCTTAAGAATGATATGAGTATCACAATTAAGGCATCAGACAAAGGGGGAAACATTGTCCTGATGGACAATGAAGATTATGAAAAAATGTGCCTTGACATTCTTAATAACACCAAATGTTACAAAAAAATCTCTCCGGCAGTAGTGGAGAGATTTAATCAGGAATTTTTTCACCTGGTGGATGCATCGTTTAATGAAGGTGCCATTGACAGGGAGATGTGGGAATTCATTAGAACGCAGCACCCCCGCTCACCCACATTTTATGCCCTGCCAAAGGTACACAAGAGACTAGATCGTCCACCAGGTAGGCCAATCATCTCTGGTAATGGCTCAATTACGGAAGGCATTAGCCAAATAATAGATTACAATCTTAGACCCCATGTGATGGTTTTACTTCTACACCAGAGACACGATCCATCTACTGCAGATCTTAGACAACTTAGTTATCCCCGATTCCGCTTTGCTGGTCACCATCGATGTGGAGTCTCTTTATAACAGCATTCCACAAGATGCAGGAGTAGCAGCCGTTGAACGGGTTTTGAGGCAACGAGCAACCACTGATTGGAAGTTCAATGCCTTTATACTCCAAATGCTGGAATTTATTTTGAAGCATAATACCTTTATGTTCAGAGGCTCCCACTACCTCCAGGTGCAGGGGGTGGCTATGGGGACATGCTGCGCACCCTCATACGCCAACCTGTACCTGGGGGAGTGGGAGAAGAACTTCTTACTGGGAGAGGGATCGTCTGTGTACTCTGACCATATTTGTATGTGGCAGAGGTACATAGACAATATTTTCATTGTCTGGGACGGTCCTGCAGATGCACTCAGGGATTGCCTGAGTGCTATGAACCGAAACGGCTTTAACCTCTTCTTCACCATGACCTACGACCCCAGGGGGGTCAATTTCTTGGATATTACTATTCTCAAAAATCTGACTGGAGGACTCTCGAGTAAATTATACAGGAAAGAGACAGCGAGGAACACTCTGCTACATGCAGACAGCTTTCATCCGGAGCCCCTAAAAAAATCCATCCCCTTCAGTCAATTTCTAAGACTTAAAAGGAATTGCAGTACTCATGAGGACTTCCAACAGGAATCCAATAAATTGACAGCCAGACTGATGGAGAGAGGATACACCAAAACAACCCTCAAGAAAGCATTTAATCGTGTAAAAAACATGGATAGACAGAAAATAATCTTCAAGAAGAAAGCCCACAAGAAAGAGGACAACACAACCAGAATCATTATGAGATTCTCAAATGAACATAAAGAAATAAGAAAGATCATCTCCAAACACTGGTCAATTCTCACAGAAGACCCGATTTTAGGGAGCCTAGTTACTTCTAGACCCCAAATTAATTATAAAAAATCGGGCGGTATAGGAAATATGCTCACCCAAAGTGAGTATAAAGGCAGTATAAGAGGAGACCCCTGTAAGACCTGGGGCACATATCCATGTGGAGCATGCTCACAGTGTGGAGTTATAGGCAAGAGAACTACAATTACTCTACCTAGTGGTGAAGACTTTCAGCTTCGATATTCTGCAAACTGCAGAACACGGGGAGTCATCTATTTAATCCAATGCCAATGCGGAGCGTTCTACGTCGGGAAAACCCGACAGGAATTTACCAAGTGAGTGGAAAAGCATATACATAGTATGAGCATTGGCAATCTATATTTACCATTAGGCAGACATGTAGCCAAACAACATAATTATAGGATGCCAAGGGTCAACTTCACAGTGTTAGGCAGACTTCACATACCCACCAGGGGGGGAGACTGGAACAAGATCTTTCTCCAATGAGAAATGCGTTGGATCAGGCGCCTTAGGGCCACCACCCCCCGGGTCTAAATGAAGTAGAGAGTTTCAGGCCCTTTCTGGAGGGCTTCGGATCCGGCAAAACCAACTAGGGTACTTCCTTCACTCTCTTGGCTAGACATATTATTCTTCCACGTAGCACCATGAGCGGGATATATCTCATTCTCCCTGTGGGGCATCCTTGATTTACCCCTTATGTGCACCTAGGTACAAGATGGAGATTGTTTCACCCTGGGGGGTTTCAAATGTATTTGTATTGTTTATTTATATATATCTTTGATAATTATTGTTTGTCATGTAAAATTTGTAATTTTGACTATTCTGATCCTCCAGTTTGGGCAAGTATCTCTAGGCCCCTGTAGGATCCAAATTTGTGATGTAATTTTATAAGATTTTTGTTGGACGATTTCCACAAAGATCTTTTCAGTATTTGCTTCTCATGGCCTCCTGCCACATCTCAGTGCGATTCACCATGTAGAT
The DNA here is from genome assembly GCA_037952835.1 of Lithobates septentrionalis. Lineage (NCBI taxonomy): Eukaryota > Metazoa > Chordata > Amphibia > Anura > Ranidae > Lithobates > Lithobates septentrionalis. Next base: position 2,026,659 of record JBBDGP010001556.1, on the reverse strand, counting down.
TGGGATAGTCCCATAGAATCCCTGAGGTAATTTTTCGCTAGTGTCCTATACCTACCTGACACAGGGGGGCCCCACTGTATACGTGTGGTGGGGCCACCCCCTTTCCCGGGCCTTTTATTAGGCAGGGATCTCTGTGTCAGTGGTTACTAGTCCAAACCCCCCCCTTTCCCCCCACTCTATTCTCTTCCAGTGGGGACAGGGGACTATACAGTGTATGTGGTTCATTTTATATTATAGGTTATATAACAATGTAGTCCAATTTAGTCCAACTTGATTTTCCCATCCCTTTTCCCTCCCCCCCTTTCACCCCCCCCCTCCTGCCCTCCCCTCCCCCCCCCAACTTTCTCTCCCTCTCTGTTCCAATTTGTTTGGAATCAGGGGGCATACCTTGAGGAGAATTGGTAGGGGGACTTCTCCAGGTTGGACCCATTGGCTTAGCATTTAATTTATTTTAGTCCAGGTTTGGCTAGCTATGTGGATAATTCCGTGTTTTCTTTAGAGTATGGGCACGGCCCTTTTCCAACATGGTTGCGCTCGCAACTAGACACATGCCGTCACGACGCGCATGCGCGATATGTACAGCAGAGGCCGTTGCCTAGGTGACACCGGACGCCTACGTTGGGCGCACCTGGCGGCGGTAGCTGCAAACACATCGCACCATTGGCTGGTGCGGCATTGTACCCCCGCCCACACCTGAACCATCACCACATATAGGACGCCAGGGACGACACAATGGCGCCATTCTTTCCTCTGCATGTACCGAGGCTTTTTAGGGCTATCCCGGCCGTGGCTACATACGGACTCCTTGGGCTCCAGGACATGCAACCGGTACGTCTAAAATGTGAGTCCTTTGCTCAAGATGTGTTGCTCCCAACAGGGAAACAAACTTTTGTTGCTGGACTTACTTAATTTATGGGCGTTGTGTGGGGTGTGGATGGGGGGGTGGGAGATTTCTGCCATTGTCCTTTCTCTCTCCCTTTTTATCTCTCTCTCTCTCTCTCTCTCTCTCTTTCTCTTTCTTTATCTCTCTTTCTTTATCTCTCTTTCTCTCTCTCCCTCTCTCTCTCTCTTTCTTTCTCTCTCTCTCTCTCCCTCTCTCTCTCTCTCCTCTCTCTCTCTCTCTCTCTCTCTCTCTCTCTCTCTCTCTCTCTCTCTCTCTCTCTCTCTCTCTCTCTCTCTCTCTCTCTCTCTCTCTCTCTCTCTCTCTCTCTCCTTCCCTCTCTCCTGTTCCCTTTTTCTTTTTTTCTTTCTCTCTCTTTTTTTTCTTTTTTTTTTCATTTTTCTCCCCCCCCCCACCACCCTTTTTTCTTTCACGGCTGCTCCTTGGATATCTATTATTCAATTTGCCCTATTTTTTCAGACAGCTATTTGATGCTGCAAAACGCCTAATACTGGGATCTTTTCAGTATCCAGTCGTCTTGTAGAGCTATAGGACAATATCAACACCCTGAGGCGTGGGACCCCCTATCCTGACATGAGTGATCGCACTAATTTTTGAGATGCTCTGGGAGGAAGTGAGTACTTGTGATATTCTTACTCTAGTGAAGGATATACATATCTACTATCATTAATTGTAACATTATGATTTTTGGTTTCCTAGACTGTGATGTATTTCCCTGAAGAAGACTTATGAAATATGTATGTTGAAACGCGTTGACTCCATGCCACGGCTGTCATCTGTGGTGACCCCAATGGGTAGTGACATAAATCACCTCCTCTCCTATATTTTTTCAAATGGAATTATTGTCATTTTGTACAGATAATATTTTGATTACAGAAATTTGAACTGTTATTATTTATTTATGTGTCACTAGTGTAATGATTTTGTATTTTCTTAAATGTGGATCTATATCAATAAATAGATTTTTTAACTTTCAATCTATATTTCATTGCCTTAAAAATCCCCTTAGAGGTTTCAAAAATGTCAAAAAATTCTTACATGGGATGATGGCAATGACACATCCATACCACCGAGGTCATATGTATATACAATATGCCCCTACCAATAAAATCTGGCAGCAGATCAACCAGCCCAAATGAATTGGGCGGGCATAGGAGCACACCCAGTGTACTCAGACAACAGCCCAAGATGTAAAAGACAAGACTGCAATCCTAAACAAAGTAGGGAGAGGTATGTATTGTCACACAAATATTTTATATATATATTATATATATATGTTGAAGTGTAGAGGAGAAACGCACACAGCTTTCAATCTAGTGCCAGTAAACAGGTCCTCCCACCGACCTTGTATATATAAAAATAAAGTTCCAAAGTTTTCTGCACTTAAAAACTTGTTGCTTTATTCCATCAAATCTTTGGGAAAAGATTTCAAAGTAAGTAGCATCATTCCAGGCAAAATCGTTATAATCATCTGTTCAGACAAAGATTATGTTTCGGGCTGATTTGTTCATGCCCTTCCTTAGATCAGTCAGAACACATCTGAAGGTTTTCACCACAATCATCTGTTTTACTGTATATGTTTATTATTTTATATATGTGTTTCACAAGCATCATCACACATGGAATCAATATGGTTAATCAATCTCATTTTCTATCCAATCAATGTTACTGAATACTAATCTCATATCATAGACACAGAAAATAGCTAATCGCACGGCCGATAATCTCAATATCTCATTGTTATTCTGTGACTCATCCTATTTTCAGATCTGAAAGACATATATATGCATAAAAAGATATATATCTTCAATAAATAGATGTAAAAATCTGTTCAATCACAACACCGAACCAATAACCTATTAAATAAACAAATAAAGATATAAATCCACGTTTAAACCGTGTGGGGCAATTGTATTAAAAAAAATTGATCCAGTGTACCTCTCTTTTTCTGAGGGTTAATTCACAATCCCCCTCTTCTGTTTCTTTCAATGCCCTCCAGGACCATATATTTCAATTGTGACACACTATGTCCAAATTCAACAAAATGTCTAGCAAGTGGTTAGCTGTATTAATTTATCCCTAATGGAATATTTGTGTCTTGCGATTCTATCCTTCACTTTCTGTGTAGTTTCACCAATGTAGACCAATCCACATGGACATTTGATGGCATATACTACAAATGATGACTGACATGTATAGTGTCCCCTAATAGGAATATTGAAACCTTTATGGGGGTGTATGAAAAATTTACCCTTGATCATGGAGTTACATTGAATGCACGATAAACAGGGATATGAACCTAGATTTTTTGGTCCCAAAAACGTTTTTGGTGTTGTTGATGAAAATTGATCATATCTAATTAATCGATCGTGTATCGTTCTACCCTTCCTATAAGATGACATAGGGACACCATAACTCCCTGAACCATAGGATAACTGGTTCTGAGTAGGTTCCAATGTATGTTAATTATTTTAGAAATTCTGTGAAAAAGATGATATTGCATAATAAAGGAATTTCGTTTGATCAATTTGTTGGGGTCCTAATACTAAACCATACTGGACCAATTCCTTTTTAACCAAGGCTTCAGGATATTTTCTATCACATCAATTATGTCTCCATCTCATCAAGCCTCTGACTACAGTGCAGCGGATCGCTAACTATCCGCCTGAACCCTCATCAGCTAACTCCTTGGGGATGAATGCAAAGGACATTAGGGGGATGAAAACTATTAATAATGTAATAGTTGATTACGATCAGTAGTTTTCACATAAAGATCACTTGTAATTGTCATATTTTCAAGTTTTAACGTGGTATCGAGAAACGAGATTTGAGCAGTACCTATTTCAATATTAAATTTGAGACTGGGAACAAGATGGTTAATGTATTTATCAAATAACAAAAGAATATCCATGTCCCCATCCCATACAGCAAAAATATCATCCACAAATCTATACCATCCCTGGCAGTGTTTAAGGAACATATCATTAACAAATATATAAGATGTTTCTATCATATTCATGAATGAATTTGCGTATGGGGGTGCGACATTAGAATCCATCGATGCACCTTTCAGTTGTAAATAATGAGTATCTTTAAAAAGGAAATAGTTCTCAAGTACATTTTTGAGTAAATCCAATAAGAACTCAATATGTTGTGTTTTATATATACCAGACTGGATCAGCAGCCGCTGACAAGCCTCTATCCCAAATTCACGTGGAATTATTGTATAAAGACTAGAGACGTCCCATGATATCAGAATGGAATCGGCCGACAGTCTAATATCCTGAATTTTAGATAAGAAATCAGAAGTGTCTTTTATATAGGATTTTGTGTTCAACATTTATTAAGATACTGCGCTAAAAGAGCTGTGATCGATTCCATCCCAGATACAATGGCGTTATGCCCTGTACACATGGTCGGATTTTCTGACGGAAAATGTGCGATCAGAGCTTGTTGTCGGAAATTCTGACGGTGTGTGGCCTCCATCAGACTTTTTCCATCGGATTTTCCGACACACAAAGTTGGAGAGCAGGCTATAAAATTTTCTGACAACAAAATCCGATCACGTCAATTCCGACCGTGTGTGAACAATTCCGACGTACAAAGTGCCACGCGTGCTCAGAAGAAATTCCGAGACGGAACTGCTCTGTCTGGTAAAATTAGCGTTCGGAATGGATATAGCACTTTCGTCAGGCTGCAATGTTTTAAATTGTTTAATGCAGCGCACTCTCTTCTTCTTTATAATGCTAGAAGAATGAAGTAGTTTTGCTGCTCATATTCACACAGACTTCTCACAAACTTCTTTCTTTATTATTTCTGTTGATTTCATCAATATAATATTTGTATTTGTCACATCTGACTCAAAAATTTTAAATTTTTTTTTCTGTTTTGGTTAGTATTTTTTTCATGCCTGATCTTTTTTCTTTTCTTTTTTTTTAACTCCAGAATGTTTTTGGGTGTGTTTTGTGTGTCAAGTTACCACAACACCATTATTATCTTGTATTATTTAATCTCAAGGAGATTGTTTGGTGTTGGTGTCTCTTGTTAATTTCACATTGTATTTTTGAAATGTACCTGCCTCTTCACAAACAAACTGTCCTCTTAGAAGGAAAACACACATAGGCAAGTATAATTGAAACAAAAATTCCTTTCCTGACAGACTCCATGGCAGCCTACGTATGGGTTAATCCCGCCTCTCATACCTCATAGGACCCCACTCCCATAAATCTTTGCTTCTAGTCAGAGACTGTGTTCCTTTTTTGTCCTCCTCCTAGGACCAAGGTGTATCTCTTACCTTATGAAGTTTCTTGATCCAGTCCTGTTGGTTTGCACGTGTTTGGTGATGGCGGTGTCTTATTGAAGTCCAGCTTCCCCAGCTATTAGCAGGGCGGACATGAGGGGTTCAATTTGATGCCTGAAGAGCTTATTAAACCGGCCATTGGCTGGGAAGCGGCAACTCGGCCAATCGTCCCAGCTATTAGCGGGAGGCCTCCTCTATCAATACCCCGGTCTTGCGGTGAGCACTCCTCTTTGCTCCCATTCCCAGGATGGATCTCGTTGGGGTGGTAATGTATGCCCTCCTGTTTTTCTTTCGAAATATGGCAGCCTGTTGTGTGTGTTATTTTTGTTTTTTGCTCGTTTTCTAGTGGCCATGGCGGCTGGGACGCATCTGCGTTCCAGTCCGCCGCTTCCCCGCTCCGATTGCGCAGCTGCGAAGTCTCGATTGAGATCGAGGCTTGGTACGCGCCTGCGCAGTCCGGGCGAGATAGCGGCGATTGTGCATGCGCGCGAACGCCGTGGAGCGGCGTCGGTCACAGCGTAGGGACGCTGTGGCCGCGATGACGTCATCTAAGGCGGCAGATTCAAATAGCTGTCAGATACAGCTGTTATTTGGGTTTCTCTCTCGCTCAGGCAGCAGCTTCCCTGTGTCCATTTCTCTGGCTTCCAAGGTAAGGAGCTTTGCTGTACCTTCCTGTATCTGGGTCTTGTTTGCCAAATATGAGAAAAGAGATAGAGATGTTTTTATTTATTAGTCTTTTCTTATTGATTGTTTGCAGTCTTTGTTTCTGTCGCCATGGATGTGTCACCGCCCCCTATTGGCCAACCCTTACACCGCAGGTAGGATGAAGTATTTTTTTTTTTCATTCTGCCTGTTTTGTTTGGGGTATTATTTAGGAGCAAAGTATTCTTTTCTCCCTTCAGCCCTTCTAGGTCTGAACCGCAGCTATCAGCACATAAAGAAAAAGACCAGTCTAGGTCTCACATCACCAGCCCACGTCTGGTTCTAGACGTACTAGGTCATCCTCCAGACACCGCAAAGAGGGGTCAAGATCTAAGTCCAGTCATCATTCCCCCCGCCATTCCAGCCACTCTGAGAGAAAAGCTTGCTGGGGATGTAAAACTCAAGTCCCAGAGGGTAAATCTCTCTGTGAGTTATTGCATTCTAGACCCACGAAGGAAAGAGGAGCTGAGGACCAGCACGTAGAAGCTCTGGTCAGGAAAGTGGTCCAAAAATCTCTTAACAAAACAGATTTTGACCGGGCAGTAATTCCTCCTTCTGTTATAGCTCCAGTTGTTGAAGAAACTGATCCCGAAGTTCCGGGTTCATCTCAACATAGTCTCTCTTTCAGTGGTTCCTCAGACAGTGAGGCAGAGATAATTGAGCCTGGTGCAGGTTTTGACTTCTCCCTGGTTCCACAGTTGGTCAGAGCGGTCAAAGACGCATTAAGATGGGAAGAACCAGTAGAGGCACCCTCTAAACAGAGGAAATACTTTAAGCATCTTAAGAAGGATCGCCCAAATTTCCCCTTCCTGGGTGAACTGGGTGAAATTATCTCGGATGAATGGGGTAAGGTTGAAAGGAAAAACTCTTTAATTTCCAAAATAGCAAAGATGTATCCTTTCAAGACTGATGAAGTAAAACATCTTGAGTCAGCTCGCCTTGTCGATGCAGCTCTCATGAGGCTGGTGAGACATGTTAACGCTCCCTCTAGAGGATACCGTCTCTTTCAAGGATGGTTTGGAGAGGAAGATTTATACGGACTTAAAACGTATTTATGTCACGGCGGGGATAGCTTGTAAACCGGCCCTGGCCCTCGCAGCTTTGTCCAAAGCTATGGAGTCCTGGACGGATGATGTGGGTGCAGCTTTAGGAAGTGTGTCTGAGGACTTATTCAAGAGCTCTCCAGTACATGAGCTGAAGCTGGCATCGCTCTTCCTGGGGGAAGCATCCATTGACATCATTCGTCTTGTGGCACGTGTCATGCTCTCGTCAGTTACAGCAAAACGTGCCCTATGGTTACGCCCATGGGCTGCAGACCCTGCCTCTAAACAAGCTTGGTGCAGGAATTCCATTTGAGGGCTCCTCACTCTTTGGAAATAAACTTGATTCTGCCATCTCCCGTGCTACTGGGGGCAAGTCAGGATCTTACCCCAGGACCGTCGTATCCTGAACCAAAGAAGAGCTCAACCTAGACAAGAGCCAGAGCGCGCTAGAGATGCTCGCCGCTACAGACCTGGCCGAGAGTTTAGAAAAAACTGGAGGAGAAGCCAGCCTTCCGGCCAAAAATCCTCAAAGTCAGACCCGTCAAGTGGACGGGAGACTTCCAAGTCCTTTTGATACGACGCCTGTCCAGGCGGTGCAAGTAGGGGCTCGTTTACTCCGGTATCAGCACGTCTGGGCAGCCTCGATTCAAGATTACTGGACCGTCAAAACGGTCTCCTCAGGTCACACTTGGGTGTTCATCAATCCACCCATACACCGGTTTGTGCCTACGGTCCTTCCGCACTCAGAAGAGAAAAGACAAATTCTTCTATCTCATATAGATTCACTGATTGCCCAGGGGGCCGCCATTCAAGTTCCATCAGAAGAAAGATTTCTTGGGATTTATTCCCCCCTTTTCATGGTCCTCAAAAAGAATGGCTCTTGGAGACCAGTAATCGACTTGACACATCTAAACTCCTTCATCAAGAAGGAAAAATTCAAGATGGAAACCCTGCTGACAATCCGACAAACAGTACAACCAGGAGATTGGCTGGTCTCCATAGACCTGAAAGACGCCTACTTTCTGTTTCAATATATTTTATTTTTCAAAAGTGGATGAAAGGAATACAGCACATGTCATAGAAACAACGTGAGCCATTTGTCTTGGGGTGACCAACACGGTCCTATGGAAAACATAGTAATCAATGATATAATTACAAAACATATCTGCATAAAACAAACATAACTTGTCAAGTGGATTGATCGGAATCCCCAGGTGTCAAATATGGTCCCAGGAGCTTTATCCATTGAGAGGTGTGGAAGGGGGGAAAGCTCCGCCACCCCAACTGGGCACAAGCTGTGGCGAAGCTTCCTACTCCCTCAGCCTCCCCCCATCATGGACAAGGAAGCTATTGATTTATCTTGTGTAAATAAAAAGAAAATGTAGAAGGTTAATAAAACTAGTTGTAGAACAGTAAATGTATAAACTAGTCCAAAGTTTCCTGGACAAGGGAACAATTTCGAGTCCTGTATAAGACTGCTCAGTAAATTACAAAAAGGGACACACCCATGGGATCACATGGTGAATATAAGAGGGATTTAGTACCGCAACATGTCCGTAAGAATCTAGTTTGTAGTCAAAGTTGGGATCGGGAGCAGGGTAAATCCTGACCCTGGCTCCGGTCACAACCAGTCAATCAATGGCTGAGATCCAAGACTGATCTAGAGAGGTAGGTGATAGAAAAGAATATGAGAGGAAAGAAAAGGTAAGAAAAAGAAAGAAGGGGTAAACGATAGAAGAGGTGATTACGAGTCGACTGGGGAGAAAGAGAGCCGGAAGGAGACATTCAGGAGGAGATAATTAGAGGGTGACCCCCACAAAGGTAGCCCAGGGTTCCCAAATTTGTTCAAATTTGGCTGAGCGATCCAGGATTACACTTGCCATCTTCTCTTGGTTCATAATCCAAGAGATCTTTCTTTTGGCTAGCAGTGATGAAACCAGCGGTTTTTTCCATGCGTGAGCCAGGGTGAGTTTGGCACCTAAAATGATAAAGAATATAAGGCGTTGAGTAATCCTGGAGGCTTCTTTCACTGGGAAGTTAAGGAGCGCTATGAGGGGGGACATTTGGATCGGTATGGAGGTTAGCTTGCCAATCCAAGAGAAGATCTTGTGCCAATATGGTCGGATTCTGGGGCAAGTCCACCATATATGGAGCATATCGCCTTTAAGACCGCATCCCCGAAAACATAGGGGAGATGCTGACGGGTACATGTGCGCCAGTTTTGAAGGGACCAGGTACCATCTAGTCAACACTTTTAAACTAGCTTCTATGAGGTTGGAGTTAAGGATACCTTTGTAGGATTGGAAAAAGTTCCTGTGCCACGTTTCCAATGTCCAGTGTTGGGAAAGATCAGATTCCCAAGCCTGCATGTAAGACGTCTTGGATTGCGCGGAGGACAGGGCTCTATAGATTACCGAGATGCCCCCCCTCTGCTCACTGGCCTGACCACACCATACTTCATAGGGAGTTATTTGGGGCCCATTCGGGAGTGTTTTACACCTTTTATGTAAGAAGTTTGAGATTTGAGAGAATCTGAAAGATTCAGAGATAGGCATGTCTAAGTTACTAACACAGAATGCTTTGGAGAGTGGGCCAAGAGGTCTAAGGAAGTGCCCTATTCTGTATAACCCTTTGTCGAGCCACCATTTAAATGCTGATATGTCAAGGCCCGGAGGGAAATCAGGATTTCGAAACAAGTGTTGTAATGGTTTTGTGGGGGAAGTCAGATGTTGGTTGCAACGTAGACTGTCCCAGAGTGCGAAGGAGTGTGACAGGGTTGGGGAAAGTATGGAGGGTCTGAGTTTTCTATGGCTCCAGAGAAGGTAGTCTAGGGTGTGGAGCGGGACTGCCTGTCTTTCTATGTGAATCCAGTCAGGTTGTTCCCAGCGTGAGTATACCGCCGAGATTTGAGCTAAATGAGCAGCTTGCAGGTACCACAGCAGATTTGGAAGTCCCATGCCCCCTTCAGTTCTAGATCTGAACAGGACTGCTTTGGGGAATCTGTGTCCCCCTCTACCCCAAATGTATTTGACGATTTTAGCTTGGAGTAGTTGTAGGCGAGTTTTGTCTACAGGAATCGGGAGGGCTCTAAAATAGTAGAGAATGCGGGGGAGTAGAGTCATCTTAATTGTGTTGATTCTACCCAGCCATGACAATGATAGCCGGGACCACCGGGAGAGGTCTTCCTCCAGTTTCTTGTAGAGAGGTGGGTAGTTGGCTTGGTGTAGGAGTTCTATCCTGGGGGTCAGTTTGATCCCCAGGTATGAGATGGAGGAGTCGTTCCAGGAGAACTGGAAGCTCTCCCTGAGCCCAGTCAAGTGAGGTTCTGGGATGTTAATATTGAGTGCCTGTGATTTATCGTAATTAACTCTAAGGCCTGATGCCGCCCCGAATTCATCTAGGAGGCGACAGATGTTGGGGAGTGACGTTATTGGGGAGGAAACGAATAGTAAGATGTCATCCGCAAATAATGCGCATTTATGACACTTGGGGCCACTTTGAATGCCTTGAATATTCGGGTTGTTTCTGATGGCTATCGCCAAGGATTCAATTGCTATGGCAAAAATCAATGGGGATAGGGGGCAGCCCTGTCTGGTGCCTCTAGCTATGGGGAAGGATTCCGAGTAAAATCCCTGCAGACGCACCTGAGCTGAGGGGGTTGAGTAAAGGGCATGCATGACATTAAGAAAAGAATTCCCAAATCCCCATCTTTGAAGAGTGTTGAAGATATATGGCCATTGGACAGTATCAAAAGCTTTTTGGAGGTCTAGAGAGAGTAAACATCCCTGTCTGGGAGGGCCCCCATCCCAGTTAGAATTGAGTAGAGATATTATATCAATCGCTCGTCTAGTTTGATCAGGTCCCTGCCTCCCTGGGATGAAGCCCACTTGGTCTTTGTTAATGTATAGTCTAATGAAGGAGCCCAGGCGGTCTGCAAGGATCTTAGTCAGAATCTTTAAGTCATTATTAATGAGAGATATGGGTCTATAGTTGCTAACCGAGCTGGCATCTTTATCGGGTTTAGGGATGACCGTAATGTATGCCGTGTTCAGTGAGGCCTCTAGTGAAGTCCCCTGCCGTAGCGCGTTGAAGAATCGGGCCATATAAGGGGCAAGAATGGGAGAGAATGATTTGTAATATGGTATGGAGAAACCATCTGGGCCAGGCGCCGAGTGATATTTCAAGTGTTTAATCACTGCACATACTTCCTCAGCGGAAATAGGTGAGTCTAGTGTCTGACGATGTCTTTCTTCTAATTTGGGGATTTGTATGTTGTCTAGGAAGTGGTCCACCGTCTCTGTAGTGGGACCGTTTTCACCACTATAGAGGGATTTGTAGAAGGTCAGGAATTCCCCCATTATTCGTTTAGGGTTCTGGGACAGAGTGCCGCCTTGGATTTTGATCTTGGGAAGGGCTGGGGATTTAAATTTCGGGGACAGCCTGCCTGCAAGCATAGGACCAATTCTATCGCCTTGGCAATAGAATCGGGATCTATTCCACCGTAGCCATTTTTCGGCCCGTGTGGTCAGGGCGAGGTTCAATGCCGTGCGAGCTGCATCCAACTTGCTGGTGGGGACAGCTCTTGGGTCAGCCTTGTGTTTTTTAATTAAGACTGTATAATCCTTATCTAACTTCTCTATGTCAGCTTTGTTGGCTTTATTAATCTGAGAGGCAATTTGGATCAGATGACCTCTAATTACAGCCTTATGTGCTGCCCAAAGACAAGAAGGGCTAGTTTCTGGTTGGTCGTTTGTGGCGAAGTAATTGCAAATATTGGTTTCGATTTCTTTGGTTCTAATCGGATCACTCAGGATGGACTCATTAAGTCTCCAACGCCTGCTGGGTTTAGGGCCCAGTGGGCGTTGAATGGAAAGGATCACCAGTGAGTGGTCCGACCAGACTACGTCTTTGATATAAGCCCTGTTCGTTAGGGGAATAGAAGCAGAAGCAATGAGGATATGATCGATTCTCGCGAAGGATCTATGGGGGTTAGAGAAGTGTGTGAAGTCTCGTAGGGTGGGATTTACTTCCCTCCATATATCAACGAGACCATGTTGAAAGATTAGTTTGGCTATACGTAGACTCTGTTTAGTGGGTCTGGTGAGGCGTTTACCTGGGGGGCGAGACTTGTCTAGGCCCTGGTCAAAGGCCGAATTAGAGTCGCCTCCAAATATCACTGTGCCCTCCAGCAGTGGTGTTAGTGTTGTAAACAGGCGTTGATGGAAGGCTTGTTTTGTCTCTGTTGGTTGGGGGCATAGTATGAAATCAAAGAATACAGTTGGTTGTCTAATTCCCCCACAATGAGGATATAGCGACCATCAGGGTCCCTGTGTTCAGATTTGAGAGTAAATTTGCATCGTTTAGAGATAAAAATGCCCACCCCCTTTGTTTTATCTTCCGCATTGGCTAGTGTAAAGAAGGGGAATTTGGAGTGTATAAAAGATGGATTGAAGCGTTTGGGGAAATGCGTTTCCTGGAGGAGAACTATGTCTGCTTTTTGTGCATGTAGGTATTGGAAGACTTTGCGCCTTTTTGTCGGTGAGTTTAGGCCTTGCGCATTATGTGATATTATTTTAAGTGGTGTATTTACCGGTGGGTCATCAGCCATCGAGCAGTAGAGGGGGCAGGGCTAGGAAATCTGCAGCTCTTACCATCTGACGTCCACGGATGCCAAGACATCCCGCATAGCGTGCGAAGACCGGTGAGATGTCCTGTTGTTGTCCGGATAGATCCCCCCAGCCGACTTCTACGGGGAAATATAAAATAAGACATTGTTGGGGAAGAAAAAAGAAAAAGCATGAAAGAAAGACGGGGGACAAGAGAGTCTCCCGTAGAGTGGAGGGGACAGAGTCCTCGATCGGAAAGTGTGTGTCACACTGAAGTCCCTCCCGAAGGCAGGGAATGGTCCTGTCCAGGGTAGGGTAATCTACCTGTGCCACTAGACAGGAGGGGACGCATGAACACCACTTCAGCAGAGTGGCCGTTTAATATGGTTAGCGATTAACAGGATGAAGGCACTGGGGCCGGCATTAACCTAGCACTCCCTCTGCTAACATTGATGTATACTAAGGAAAATTTGGTGGTGGAAGTGCATCAGTAAACTGATGATGCTTGTAAAAATTAAACAGTTAACAAAAGACGCCTACTTTCATGTGCCGATCGCAAAAGAATTCCAGAGGTATCTCCGATTTGCAGTAGGCCAGAGGCATCTCCAATTCACATGTCTCTCATTCGGGCTCACAACATCGCCTCGAGTGTTTTCGAAGCTCTTATTGGCTGTGGTAGCTCTAATCCGGGTCAAAGGCATTCGGTTACACCATTATTTAGACAACCTACTCCTACTGTCTCAAGACAGGGAACAGATGTTGTCACATCGGGATCAAGTCATATCTACTCTGACAGAGTTCGGTTGGCTATTGAACAGGGAGAAAAGTCACCTAGTTCCGACACAGGCTCTAGTATTCCTCGGAGCCCTATTCAACACAGTGGAGAGCACCATCTCTCTGCCTCTGGAGGAAATTCCGGTAATTCGAGAGAGAATTCGCCTAGCATTGTCAGCAACTCTCCTCAGAGCCTCTCAGTGTCTCAAAATAATCGGCACTATGGTAGCCACAGCCCCCATGGTGAGGTGGGCGCAATGGAAAATGCGGCCCTTTCAGAAGGGGTTTCTCCAGCAATGGGATCCAGGGTCTCGAGACCATCTTGTATGGGTAACCACCTCCATGCGGGAGGGCCTCCCCTGGTGGCTGCAACGGAAAAACCTCCTGAATTGTCATTCCATAGCACCTGTCTCCTGGATTACGGTGACAACGGATGCAAGCAACAGAGGTTGGGGCGCTCTCTGTCTGATGGAGATAGCCCAAGGCAGGTGGGACTTCCCATCCCAAGGGATAGTCTCAAATGTCCTGGAGCTTCGAGCTGCCTTCCGTGCCCTTCAAGCTTTTCTCCATCTGATATCAGGAGCCTCAGTCCTCCTGAGACTGGACAACACGACCGCAGTGTCATACATCAAGAGACAGGGGGGCACCCGCAGTCTCTCCTTACTGAGGGAAGTAAGCCCGATCATGTCCTGGGCCCAGACGAACTTAACAAATCTATCCGCTGTTTATCTCCCGGGAATTCAAAATGTCCAAGCGGACTTCCTTTCAAGAGTCACCCTGGACAACAATGCGTGGTCCCTCCACACCGAAGTTTTCAATTGGCTCCTCTCTCTAGGGATGATGCCGGAAGTAGATCTGTTCGCATCCCCATGCAATTTCAAGCTGGGGAAATATTACACAAGGTGTCGTTGTCCCCAAGCCTTCGGAGTGGATGCCCTGACGGACCAGTGGAAGTTCCACAGGGCTTATGCCTTTCCCCCAGTTCCAGTCATTCTTCGTTTCCTTTCGAGGCTCACGTGAGAGGATGTCGAGGTACTGGCAATTGTTCCGTTCTGGCCCAACAGGCCATGGTTTCCTCTCCTGATGCAGCTCAGTTACCGAGAGCCGGTCCCTCTCCCGTCCAGACCAGATCTCCTGCTGCAGGGAGCGTCTCTTCACCCTTGCCCATCCCAGCTCCATATGATGGCTTGGTGGTTGAGAGGAGAAGGTTGGAAGCACTAGGTTGTCCAAGTACAGCTATTGCTACATTGTTGAATGCCAGAAGAGTGGGCACCAACAGAGTTTATCAGAGGATTTGGGCGAAGTTTGCGGACTATGCGATTTCCACCAATGGTTCCTGTAGTAATCCAAGGATTCAGGACATTCTAGGTTTTCTACAAACTGGCCTGGATCTGTCCCTATCGGTGAGTTCCTTGCGGGTCCAGGTTTCTGCAATCTCAGCCTTCACAGGCGTATCATGGGCCAGACACCCCCTACTAGGCAGTTCTTCAAGGGAGCAATAAGGCTTAGGCCTCAGAAAAGACCAAGATTCTCTAAATGGGATCTTCCTCTCGTCTTGGATTTCTTCTCAGAAAAGGAGATACGGCATATGGATCAATCATCTATTAGAGAGCTTTCTCTCAAAGTGGTCTTTCTAGTGGCCATAACATCGGCCAAGAGGGTTTCCGAAATTGGTTCCCTAGGATGCAAAGAACCTTTCCTTACCTTCTTCCCAGATCGAGTTGTCTTGATCCCCATGTTAGGATCGAATCCAAAAGTAACAACCATCTTCCATGAAAATCAGGAGATTGTTCTCCCTACTTTCAGATCTACTGAGGACTCTAATGTTCACCCTCTAGATGTTGGGGAGATTCTAAAGCAATACCTAGAAGCCACAGCTTCCTTTCGCCAGTCTGATCATCTGTTTGTTCTCTTTCATGGCAAGAACAAGGGATCACGGGCTTCCTCTAGAACCATTGCAGCATGGATCGTTCAGGCTATTCAATGGGCTTACAGGTCTAAGGGTTTGGCTCCTCCGGAGGCGGTAACCGCTCATTCTACCAGGAGCGTCTCTACATCGTGGGCAGCATCCCGGCATGTGTCTCCGGATGTAATCTGTAAAGCGGCCTCATGGTCATCAATTAACACTTTTATGACACACTATTGTGTAGAACCGGCTTCTTTGTCTTCGGTTAACTTTGGTTTGCACGTATTATCTGTTGATGGTGCCAATTAAACCTTTTTTCTTCATCCAGCAATTACCCACCCGGGTGTGTATGGCTAGTTATTTCCCATACGTAGGCTGCCATGGAGTCTGTCAGGAAAACTGAAAATTTATATCAAATACTTACCGTAATATTCCTTTCCTGATGAACTCCATGGCAGCAGGAGTTCCCTCCCATTTGCTGGAGTAGGCTAAGTTACGGAACACAGTCTCTGACTAGAAGCAAAGATTTATGGGAGTGGGGTCCTATGAGGTATGAGAGGCGGGATTAACCCATACGTAGGCTGCCATGGAGTCCATCAGGAAAGGAAAATTATGGTAAGTATTTGATATAAATTTTCCGTTTTATTAAGGGTCCTAACCAAACAAAGAGGGAGGCAACACTGGAGAAACAGCAGAAATTGGTGAAGCCTTTGGCTCCTAGGGCACACATCAATTATTTCCGGCCAAAATTGGTGGCCTGAGGAGTCCATATATAAGAGAGTTCAATCTGGTTCAGAAGTCCAAGAGATGATGAACAGCAGCAGATGACATGTATGTTCCCAGGCTGTGGTCATACAAGAGCCTGCATCTTTTGTCAGACCTGACTGAACCCAGGCCATCACTCTCTGGTCTTCCTTCCACGCTTCCTTCCACACTGTGTCTGTGGTGGTGGAGTTGTGGCAGGAGAAGGAGGAGGATGGTCCAACTCACACAGGTGGGTATTGGGTGTGATTTCGCCCCTCACCCCCTTAGTTAAGGCTTTATAAAGAAGGTCCTCACACATGAGGTGTTGACCCTCCTGCATGCCCTGCAGTTTTGTGGCAGCCATGCAGGCAAAAGCCTCTTCCGGAGTGGAGGTGACTCTGAGGGAAGCAGAAGCCTCCTGAATCAGCCTGAGTGCTGAATTGTGCACGTTATTCCCCTTCCTGGGTCTTTTGTTTGAAAGGCAGAGGGGAGGGACCTGTGATTCTGGCAGGCTCCTACTGGGCCCGGCCTTCTCCTGACTGCCACTTAGCCCCGCCTCCTCCTGGCTGCCACTTACCCCTGCCTCCTCCTGGCTGTCACATTCCACAGCCTCCTCCTGTGTGCCACATTCCACAGCCTCCTCCTGGCTGAGGTCTTCCTGTGTATGAAAAAGGGACATAGTTTTAGTTTTTTCTTCATCAATCACACACAATTTTCACCTCATGACTGTTGCTAATTGAATGTTAACAAATATAACAGACTATCATTCTGAGCCCAGCATTTTTCATTCTTGTCCCAATTTTTTTTGCCCCCTACTGTCTATTGATATATAAAACACTTTATTAAATCAGCAATTAGTGATCAATAATAACATCTAGTAAACATCATTTATTTCTTGACCAGAAATCTGTAGAAGAATGCTATACCTGGCTCCAGCTGGGCTCCTCCACTTCTTCCTGGCTGGAAGTCCCAGGTTGGACATTGGAAGCCTCAGCTGGGGTGGAAGATAGGGTGGGAGGAAGAGTGGAAGGAAGGGTTGAGAGGGATTCCCTGACTGAAAAAATATCATCCACAAATCTATACCAATCCTGGCAGTGTTTAACCACTTGACGACCGCCTCACGCTGATATACGTCAGTGGTACGTGATTGCCTTCCCGCGGGTGGGGGGTCCGATCGGTGCCCCAGGCAGTCGGCTTTGGTCTGGGAGCGTTCAGAGATGAGGGGGAGGCCATCCATTTGTGGCCCCCCTCGCGATCGCTCCCAGCCAATGAGAATCTTCCCCTGCCTCTGTGTAGTACACAGAGGCAGGGGATGTGATATCATCTCTCCTCGGCTCGGCAGTTTCCGTTCCGGCGCCGAGGAAAGGAGACTGCAATGTGAGAGCACCAACACTAAACACACAGTAGAACATGCCAGGCACACATTACACCCCCTTTACCCCCGATCCCCCCCGATCACCCCTCCCCCCTGTCACACTGACACCAAGCAGGTGTTTTTTTTTCTGATTACTGCATGGTGTCAGTTTGTGACAGTTAGTGTGGTAGGGCAGTTAGTATTAGCCCCCTTTAGGTCTAGGGTACCCCCCTAACCCCCCTAATAAAGTTTTAACCTCTTGATCACCCCCCGTCGCCAGTGTCGCTAAGTGATCATTTTTCTGATCGCTGTATTAGTGTCACTGGTGACGCTTGTTAGGGAGGTAAATATATTTAGGTTCGCCGTCAGCGTTTTATAGCGACAGGGACCCCCATA
This sequence comes from Lithobates septentrionalis, assembly GCA_037952835.1. Classification (NCBI taxonomy): domain Eukaryota; kingdom Metazoa; phylum Chordata; class Amphibia; order Anura; family Ranidae; genus Lithobates; species Lithobates septentrionalis. The sequence goes on along the minus strand of JBBDGP010001556.1, from coordinate 2,008,933 downwards.
TACTACCGAATAAAGGTTTTAACCCCTTGATTGCCCCCTAGTTAACCCTTTCACCACTGATCACCGTATAAGTGTTACGGGTGACGCTGGTTAGTTCGTTTATTTTTTATAGTGTCAGGGCACCCGCCGTTTATTACCGAATAAAGGTTTAGCCCCTGATCGGCCAGCGGTGATATGCGTCGCCCCAGGCAGCGTCAGATTAGCGCCAGTACCGCTAACACCCACGCACGCAGCATACGCCTCCCTTAGTGTTATAGTATCTGAACGGATCAATATCTGATCCGATCAGATCTATACTAGCGTCCCCAGCAGTTTAGGGTTCCCAAAAACACAGTGTTAGCGGGATCAGCCCAGATACCTGCTAGCACCTGCGTTTTGCCCCTCCGCCCGGCCCACCCAAGTGCAGCATCGATCGATCACTGTCACTTACAAAACACTAAACACATAACTGCAGCGTTCGCAGAGTCAGGCCTGATCCCTGTGATCGCTAACAGTTTTTTTGGTAGCGTTTTGGTGAACTGGCAAGCAGCAGCCCCAGGCAGCATCAGGTTAGCGCCAGTACCGCTAACACCCACGCACGCAGCATACGCCTCCCTTAGTGGTATAGTATCTGAACGGATCAATATCTGATCTGAACAGATCTATACTAGTGTCCCCAGCAGTTTAGGGTTCCCAAAAACGCAGTGCTAGCGGGATCAGCCCAGATACCTGCTAGCACCTTCGTTTTGCCCCTCCGCCCGGCCCAGCCCAGCCCACCCAAGTGCAGTATCGATCGATCACTGTCACTTACAAAACACTAAACGCATAACTGCAGCATTCGCAGAGTCAGGCCTGATCCCTGCGATCGCTAACAGTTTTTTTGGTAGCGTATTGGTGAACTGGCAAGCACCCGCGGCCTAGTACACCCCGGTCAAAGTCAAACCAGCACTGCAGTAACACTTGGTGACGTGGCGAGTCCCATAAGTGCAGTTCAAGCTGGTGAGGTGGCAAGCACAAGTAGTGTCCCGCTGCCACCAAGAAGAAGACAAACAGGCCTGTCGTGCCCATCATGCCCTTCCTGTTGCATTCGCCAATCCTAATTGGGAACCCACCACTTCTGCAGCGCCCGTACTTCCCCCATTCACATCCCCAACCAAATGCAGTCGGCTGCATGAGAGGCATTTTCTTTATGTCCTCCCGAGTACCCCTACCCAACGAACCCCCCCAAAAAAGATGTCGTGTCTGCAAGCGCGGATATAGGCGTGACACCCGCTATTATTGTCCCTCCTGTCCTGTTAATCCTGGTCTTTGCATTGGTGAATGTTTTGAACGCTACCATTCACTAGTTGAGTATTAGCGTAGGGTACAGCGTTGCACAGACTAGGCGCACTTTCACAGGGTCTCCCAAGATGCCATCACATTTTGAGAGACCCGAACCTGGAACCGGTTACAGTTATAAAAGTTAGTTACAAAAAAAAGTGTAAAAAAAAAAAAAATATATATAAAATAAATAAAAAATTGTTGTCGTTTTATTGTTCTCTCTCTCTCTCTATTCTCTCTCTATTGTTCTGCTCTTTTTTACTGTATTCTATTCTGCAATATTTTATTGTTATTATGTTTTATCATACTTGCTTTTCAGGTATGCAATTTTTTATACTTTACCGTTTACTGTGTTTTATTGTTAACCATTTTTTTGTCTTCAGGTACGCCATTCACGACTTTGAGTGGTTATACCAGAATGATGCCTGCAGGTTTAGGTATCATCTTGGTATCATTCTTTTCAGCCAGCGGTCGGCTTTCATGTAAAAGCAATCCTAGCGACTAATTAGCCTCTAGACTGCTTTTACAAGCAGTGGAAGGGAATGCCCCCCACCGTCTTCTGTGTTTTTCTCTGGCTCTCCTGTCTCAACAGGGAACCTGAGAATGCAGCCAGTGATTCAGCCAGCTGACCATAGAGCTGATCAGAGACCAGAGTGGCTCCAAACATCTCTATGGCCTAAGAAACCGGAAGCTACGAGCATTTCATGACTTAGATTTCGCCGGATGTAAACAGCATCATTGGGAAATAGGGAAAGCATTTTATCACACTGATCTTGGTGTGGTTAGATGCTTTGACAGCAGAGGAGATATCTAGGGTCTAATAGACCCCAATTTTTTCAAAAAAGAGTACCTATCACTACCTATTGCTATCATAGGGGATATTTACATTCCCTGAGATAACAATAAAAATGATTAAAAAAAAAAATGAAAGGAACAGTTTAAAAATAAGATAAAAAGCAAAAAAATAATAAAGAAAAAAAAAAAAAGCACCCCTGTCGCCCCCTGCTCTCGCGCTAAGGCGAACGCAAGCAGCGGTCTGTCGTCAAATGTAAACAGCAATTACACCATGCATGTGAGGTATCACCGCGAAGGTCAGATCGAGGGCAGTAATTTTAGCAGTATACCTCCTCTGTAAATCTAAAGTGGTAATCTGTAAAGGCTTTTAAAGGCTTTTAAAAATGTATTTATTTTGTTGCCACTGCACGTTTGTGCGCAATTGTAAAGCATGTCATGTTTGGTATCCATGTACTCGGCCTAAGAAACTTTTTTTTTATTTCATCAAACATTTGGGCAATATAGTGTGTTTTAGTGCATTAAAATTTAAAAAAGTGTGTTTTTTCCCCAATAAATGCGTTTGAAAAATCGCAAATATTGTGTGAAAAAAAAAATGAAACACCCACCATTTTAATCTGTAGGGCATTTGCTTTAAAAAAATATATATAATGTTTGGGGGTTCAAAGTAATTTTCTTGCAAAAAAAAAAAAATTCATGTAAACAAAAAGTGTCAGAAAGGGCTTTGTCTTCAAGTGGTTAGAAGAGTGGGTGATGTGTGACATAAGCTTCTAAATGTTGTGCATAAAATGCCAGGACACTTCAAAACCCCACCAAATGACCCCATTTTGGAAAGTAGACACCCCAAGCTATTTGCTGAGAGTCATGTCGAGTCCATGGAATATTTTATATTGTGACACAAGTTGCGGGAAAGAGACACATTTTTATTTATTTTTTTGCACAAAGTTGTCACTAAATGATATATTGCTCAAACATGCCATGGGAATATGTGAAATTACACCCCAAAATACATTCTGTTGCTTCTCCTGAGTACGGGGATACCACATGTGTGAGACTTTTTGGGAGCCTAGCCGCGTACGGGACCCCGAAAACCAAGCACTGCCTTCAGGCTTTCTAAGGACGTAAATTTTTGATTTCACTCTTCACTGCCTATCACAGTTTCGGAGGCCATGGAATGCCCAGGTGGCACAAACCCCTTCAAATGACCCCATTTTGGAAAGTAGACACCCCAAGCTATTTGCTGAGAGGTATAGTGAGTATTTTGCAGACCTCACTTTTTGTCACAAAGTTTTGAAAATTGAAAAAAGAAAAAAAAAAGTTTTTTCTTGTCTTTCTTCATTTTCAAAAACAAATGAGAGCTGCAAAATACTCACCATGCCTCTCAGCAAATAGCTTGGGGTGTCTAATTTCCAAAATGGGGTCATTTGGGGGGGTTTGTGCCACCTTGGCTTTCCATGGCCTCCGAAACTGTGATAGGCAGTGAAGAGTGAAATCAAAAATTTACACCCTTAGAAATCCTGAAGGCGGTGATTGGTTTTCGGGCCCCGTACGCGGCTAGGCTCCCAAAAAGTCCCACACATGTGGTATCCCCATACTCAGGAGAAGCAGCTAAATGTATTTTGGGGTGCAATTCCACATATGCCCATGGCCTGTGTGAGCAATATATCATTTAGTGACAACTTTGTGCAAAAAAAAAAAAAATTGTCACTTTCCCGCAACTGTGTCAAAATATAAAATATTCCATGGACTCAACATGCCTCTCAGCAAATAGCTTGGGGTGTCTACTTTCCAAAATGGGGTCATTTGGGGGGGGTTTGTGCCATCTGGGCATTTTATGGCCTTCAAAACTGTGATAGGTAGTGAGGAGTGAAATCAAAAATTTACGCCCTTAGAAATCCTGAAGGCGGTGATTGGTTTTCGGGGCCCCGTACGCGGCTAGGCTCCCAAAAAGTCCCACACATGTGGTATCCCTGTACTCAGGAGAAGCAGCTGAATGTATTTTGGGTTGCAATTCCACATATGCCGATGGCCTGTGTGAGCAATATATCATTTAGTGACAACTTTTTGTAATTTTTTTTTGTCATTATTCAATCACTTGGGACAAAATAAATGAATATTCAATGGGCTCAACATGCCTCTCAGCAATTTCCTTGGGGTGTCTACTTTCCAATATGGGGTAATTTGGGGGGTTTTGTACTGCCCTGCCATTTTAGCACCTCAAGAAATTACATAGGCAGTCATAAACTAAAAGCTGTGTAAATTCCAGAAAATGTACCCTAGCTTGTAGACGCTATAACTTCTGCGCAAATCAATAAATATACGCTTATTGACATTTTTTTTACCAAAGACATGTGGCCGAATACATTTTGGCCTAAATGTATGACTAAAATTGAGTTTATTGGATTTTTTTTATAACAAAAAGTAGAAAATATCCTTTTTGTTTCAAAATTTTCTGTCTTTTTCCGTTTATAGCCTAAAAAAATAAAAACAGCAGAGGTGATCAAATACCATCAAAAGAAAGCTCTGTTTGTGGGAAGAAAAGGACACAAATTTAGTTTGGGTACAGCATTGCATGACCGCGCAATTAGCAATTAAAGCGACGCAGTGCCAAATTGGAAAAAGTCCTCTGGTCTTTAGGCAGCCAAATGGTCCGGGGCTGAAGTGGATAAGGGACATATCATTAACAAATAAATAAGATGTTTCTATCATATTCATGAATTAATTTGCGTATGGGGGTGCAACATTAGAATCCATCGATGCACCTTTCAGTTGTAAATAATGAGTATCTTTAAAAAGGAAATAGTTCTCAAGCACATTTTTGAGTAAATCCAATAAGAACTCAATATGCTGTGTTTTATATATACCAGACTGGATCAGCAGCCGCTGACAAGCCTCTATCCCAAGTTCACGTGGAATTATTGTATAAAGACTAGAGACGTCCCATGATATCAGAATGGAATAGGCCGACAGTCTAATATCCTGAATTTTACATAAGAAATCAGAAGTGTCTTTTATATAGGATTTTGTGTTCAACAACAGCGGTGTTAAACATTTTTTAAGATACTGCGCTAAAAGAGCTGTGATCGATTCCATCCCAGATACAATGGGACGTCCCGGGGGATTGATAGGATCCTTATGGATCTTTGGTAAAATGTATATCACCGGTGTAATAGGATGTTCAGAAATGAAAAAATCCACAGTTTCATTATCTATGATTTTGTTTTTTAATGCAGTGGTCAAAATATCCTTAATTCTTTTTTGTACCTTAAAAACTGGGCATGTGTCTAGTTTTCTATAAGTGTTATGCCCTGTACACACGGTCAGATCTTCTGACGGAAAATGTGCGATCGGAGTTTGTTGTCGGAAATTCCGACCATGTGTGGGCTCCATCGGACTGTGTGGACAATTCCGACGCACAAAGTGCCATGCATGCTCAGAAGAAATTCCGAGACGGAACTGCTCGGTCTGGTAAAATTAGCGCTCGGAATGGATATAGCACTTTCATCGGGCTGCAATGTTTTAAATTGTTTAATGCAGCGCACTCTCTTCTTCTTTATAATGCTAAAAGAATGAAGTAGTTTTGCTGCTCATATTCACACAGACTTCTCACAAACTTCTTTCTTTATTATTTCTGTTGATTTCATCAATATAATATTTGTATTTGTCACATCTGACTCAAAAATTTTAATATTTTTTTTTTGTTTTGGTTAATATTTTTTTCAAGTCTGATCTTTTTCTTTTTTTTTAACTCCAGAATGTTTTTGGGTGTGTTTTGTGTGTCAAGTTACCACAACACCATTATTATCTTGTATTATTTAATCTCAAGGAGATTGTTTGGTGTTGGTGTCTCTTGTTAATTTCACATTGTATTTTTAAAATGTACCTGCCTCCTCACAAACAAACTGTCCTTTTAGAAGGAAAACACATGTAGGCAAGTATAATTGAAACAAAAATTCCTTTATTAAGGGGTCCTAACTAGGGATGAGCTTCGAGTTCGAGTCGAACTCATGTTCGACTCGAACATCGGCTGTTCGCAAGTTCGCCAAACAGTGAACAATTTGGGGTGTTCACGGCAAATTCGAATGCCGCGGAACACCCTTTAAAAGTCTATGGGAGAAATCAAAAGTGCTAATTTTAAAGGCTTATATGCATGGTATTGTCATAAAAAGTGTTTGGGGACCTGGGTCCTGCCCCAGGGGACATGGTGATGCAAAAAAAAGTTTTAAAAACGTCCGTTTTTTCGGGAGCAGTGATTTTAATAATGCTTAAAGTGAAACAATAAAAGTGTAATATCACTTTAAATTTTGTAGCTGGGGGTTGTCTATAGTATGCCTGTAAAGGGGCGCATGTTTCTTCCTCCGGTGTTCTCCTCCAGCATCTCCTCCACAGCGTCTTCTTCCCTTCTTCTCCTCGGGCCGCTCCGCATCCATGGCATGGAGGGAGGCTCCCGCTCTTCTCTTCATCTTCTTCTCTTCTTCATCTTCTTCTCTTCTTCTGGCATGGAGGAAGGCTCCCACTGTGTGACCCTTCTCCTCTTCTGACGGTTCTTAAATAATGGGGGGCGGGGTCACGGGACATGACGGGACTTTCCTGTGGCCTTTCCCGTGACATCACAGGGAAGTCCCGTCAAGTCACCGTGCGTCAGAGGGGGGCGGGGTCACCGGGTGGCCCCACCCCCGTTATTTAAGAACCGCCAGAACAGGAGAAGCGTCACACAGCGGGAGCCTCCCTCCATGCCATGGATGCGGAGCGGCCCAGAGAAGAAGATGAAGAAGAGAAGAAGATGAAGAAGAGAAGAAGATAAAGAGAAGAGCGGGAGCCTCCCTCCATGCCATGGATGCGGAGCGGCCCGAGGAGAAGAAGGGAAGAAGACCCGCGGAGGAGATGCTGGACGAGAACACCGGAGGAAAACCAGAAGAGCCAGAAAAACCAGAAGAAGAAGAAGATGAAGGAAGATAGAAGAAAGAAGAAGCATTTAAATAACGGAATTGTCAAAAACTGTCTCTTGTCATTTTTAACATTTTTGACAGTTTTTTAGTTAAGTGGTAGGGGTACTTTTGTACCACCTTACCATTTCACACAGGTGGGAAGGCCGGGATCTGGGGGTCCCCTTGTTAAAGGGGGCTTCCAGATTCCGATAAGCCCCCTGCCCGCAGACCCCCACAACCACCGGCCAGGGTTGTGGGGATGAGGCCCTTGTCCTCATCAACATGCGGACAAGATGTTTTGGGGGGCTACCCCAAAGCCCCCTCCCAATGTTGAGGGCATGTGGCCTGGTACAGTTCAGGAGGGGGGGCGCTCTCTCGTACCCTCCTCTTTTCCTGCGGCCTGCCAGGTTGCGTGCTCGGATAAGGGTCTGGTATGGAATTTAGGGCGACCCCCCACGTCAATTTTTTTTTTTAATTTTGGTTCGGGTTCCCCTGTGGGGTATTCCCATGCCGTTTTTATCAATAAACTTCTATGTGTATTGTCGGACCGGCAATGCATTATTAGCCGCGAGTAGTTTTAAATTACTTTTTTTCCTTTAAAAATGTAATTTTGCTGTCAGACTGTTCTAAACACGGGAAACATGAGCCCCTTTACAGGCATACTATAAACAACCCCCAGCTATGAAATTTAAAGGGATATTACACTTGTATTGTTTCACTTTAAGCATTATTAAAATCACTGCTCCCGAAAAAACGGCCGTTTTTAAAACTTTTTTTTGCATTGATCCATGTCCCCTGGGGCAGGACCCAGGTCCCCAAACACTTTTTATGACAATAACTTGCATATAAGCCTTTAAAATTAGCACTTTTGATTATTCATGTTCGTGTCCCATAGACTTTAGCGGTGTTCGCGTGTTCGAACAAACTCTTTTCCTGTTCGCATGTTCTGGTACGAACCAAACAGGGGGGTGTTCGGCTCATTCCTAGTTCTAACCAAACAAAGAGGGAGGCAACACTGGAGAAACAGCAGAGATCGGCGAAGCCTTTGGCCCCCAGGGCACACATCAATTATTTCCGGCCAAAATTTGTGGCCTGAGGAGTCCATATATAAGGGAGTTCAGTCTGGTCCAGAAGTCCAAGAGATGATGAACAGCAGCAGATGACATGTTTGTTCCCAGGCTGTGGTCATACAAGAGCCTGCATCTTTTGTCAGATCAGACTGAACCCAGGCCATCACTCTCTGGTCTTCCTTCCACGCTTCCTTCAACGCTGTGTCTGTGGTGGTGGAGTTGTGGCAGGAGGAGGCTGGTCCAACTCACACAGGTGGGTATTGGGTGTGATTTCGCCCCTCATCCCCTTAGTTAAGTCTTTATAAAGAAGGTCCTCACACATGAGGCGTTGACCCTCCTACATGCCCTGCAGTTTTGCAGCAGCCATGCAGGCAAAAGCCTCTTCAGGAGTGGAGTTGGCTTTGAGGGACGCAGGCTCCTACTGGGCCCGGCCTTCTCCTGGCTGCCACTTAGCCCCGCCTCCTCATGGCTGCCACTTACCCCTGCCTCCTCCTGGCTGTCACATTCCACAGCCTCCTCCTGTGTGCCACATTCCACAGCCTCCTCCTGGCTGAGGTCTTCCTGTGTATGAAAAAGGGACATACTTTTAGTTTTTTCTTCATCAATCACACAAATTTTCACCTCATGACTGTTGCTAATTGAATGTTAACAAATATAACAGACTATCATTCTGAGCCCAGCATTTTTCTTTCTTGTTCCAATTATTTTTGCCCCCTACTGTCTATTGATATATAAAACACTTTATTAAATCAGCAATTAGTGATCAATAATAACATCTAGTAAACATCATTTATTTCTTGACCAGAAATCTGTAGAAGAATGCTATACTTGGCTCCAGCTGGGCTCCTCCACTTCTTCCTGGCTGGAAGTCCCAGGTTGGACTTCGGAAGCCTCAGCTGGGGTGGAAGATAGGGTGGAAGGAAGAGTGGAAGGAAGGGTTGAGAGGGATTCCCTGACTTCAGTCTGGTCTGACAGAAAACAAAGTCTCTCATAGTACTACAGCCTGGGGACATAAACGTCATCTGCTGCAGCTCCGGATCTCTGGGAATCCTGGACCTTCTTGCACTCCCTAAGATAAGTGCTCCTCAGGCCACCAATTTTGACTTTTAAATAGGGGATGGTTGCTGTGGGGACCACCGGCTTCACCAAGTCCAGCAGTTTCTCCAGTGCTGCCTGCCTCTTTTGTGTATTATTATACTGCGGGTGTTTGATATGCCACAGACAGGGCAGCTCCCTGTTTTTGTCTATGAACAGGGGGAGGAAATTGTGGTCATTGAAGCCATCCATTTTATCTGCAATACACAAGACAAACCCTAATGTCAGGCTAAAGTCTCCTAATCTTGTCACAATATAGGCCTCAATCTAGAAGCAGTATAGGCCCAAGTTTAAATGTTACCTTCATTATCACGATCGGCGCTTCCAAAACTCCTTCCTCCGCTCACAGATCGTACGTACTACACACGCGTGTTATGCTTTATATACACTGCCCATGCGTGAAACTCCGCCCACCCCTGAACTTCTTTCTAGTCTATTCCCTGCCCCTTATCGTTCGGCGCAGTGGGGGAAGAGCACATGGTGGAGACAGGGCAGGTGCGTGCTAATTACAGCAACGAGGAGGAGGAGGAAAGCCCGGAGCCAGAAACGTCCCGATCCCGGAGAAGAAGATTTAAGGCCTCAAATATGTCCTTTGGGGAGATGTTGGAGATGGTCGACATTCTCAAGAGGACCGACTATGACGGGAAGTATGGACCTTACCCCAACCCCAATGTCAGAAAGGCCAAGATCATGGCGAAAGTTGTCAAGAGTCTGCACAGGAATTTTGGGTACGACGATCGAGAGATCAACTCAGGAAGCGGTGGTCGGACCTCAAATTAAGGGAGCATGAGCAGTACAGAAGGATCAGGAGAGTGCTGCAAAAAGTAAGTAGTTGTGCTGTGTTCCTATTCTTTATTTTTCTAACGTTCATGCTGTTCCGTGTGCTTTTCTTTACTGTTGTACAGTTTAAAATGGCAACTTTCATGTTCCTGGGCACATTGTTCGTTCATCATAAACATTGTTCGTTCGGCCTAGAAAACACCATTGTTTTGGACATATGCATTTGAATACATTTTTGCTAGCCTACTTCTCTTAAAATAAATTTGGGTCTAGATGGGTTGGTAACTAGAATGAAATGCAAACTAGATTCTGTGTAAGGGGAGGACACTCAGCAGCTGTTTACACATCTGGACACTGGAGCACTAGTGTGGGACAAAAGAACACCCTTTTTATTAAGGGGCCCCACAGGTGCTCCAGTGTATACTATAGGGGTGTCTCCATCTGTGAAGCTTGCACAAAACAGGAAAGTATACATGCTTGACATAGTGACAAAAAAAATTCTTCATCTTGGAACTCTGCCAAAACAGACAATTGTACCCGACTTCCAAGCAATGTTTCATATTCCTATTTCTGTCATCAAATATCTGTGTGCTAAGTATACCTATTTTTTTTTTACATAGGGGAGAAAAGGCTTGGAGGACACCACTCATCCAAGGAGACCACAGACCCCCCACCTCATGAGGAAGTGGAAATCCACCAAAGTCAACAGGAGGAGGAGGAGGAGGGAGACGTGGTGGAAATAATCACCACAACAGGTAAGTGTCTGCGACCACAGGCTCAGGTAAGAGATGGATGCCTGCATATTTATAATACATGGTGTGTTTTTGTTTTTATATTTTTAGGTGATCCTGATGTTGTGGATGAAGGACATTTCACCAGTGAGAGTGCCCAGATCCTGATAGGGGAGATCATGGGGTGTAATAGGGACTTGGAAAACATCCAGAAAAACATTAATGATGTTAAAACCAAAATGAAGAACATCATTGATGTTTTAGGGAGAGTTTAAAACACCTCCGAATCCCTTTTTTGCTTTTTTGAATCGAAAAATGTTTCTGATTATTGGACATATTCTCGAAAAGCCAAATTTTTAAGATGCACACAGTGTGTCAACATGTGCTATCTGCCATAACGGGAGATCAATGTAGGCGTTTTGTGGGTACAACCCCTTCCTCAATAATAAGGTAGCTGAGAGGAAGGGGTTGCACCCACAAAACACGTCCATTGATCCCCCATGATGGCAGCTAGCACATGTTAACATTCGGCAATTTGTGTGCATCTTCAAAATTTGGCTTTTCCGGGGGTGACTTCACCCCATCTGAACGCAATATCAAACACAGTTTATAAATACTTATGTCTGATATTGCCTTCAATTTCTAACAAAGTTGAACTTTGTAAGTTCCAGATTTGTGTATTTCTTGTTGCTTTTAAACATGCCTGTTTTACCTTAAATGGACATTTCTACTTTTATCAATGTGACCCAAAAAATTGTTATACAACAAACATGTTGGTTTGTTTTAAAAACCTTTTCTAAATGCACATGTGATTGTGCTGGTATTAAAAAGATTGATAATCAAGAATGTAAAAGATCAAGTTATAAGAGAACATACTGGTGTGCAGGGACTGCCATCATCCTAAATAATACTAGAAAAAATATATGCAACAAAGTGCATGTGGGGGACGCCCCTTTGGATTTTAAAGGCAGAAAGGAAGTAAGAGGAGTAAATAGTGGTAAAAGGCAAAACAGTACCAACTTTATTATTGTACATAAATGAATAAAATGTCTAAAAGACAAGACAAACATGTGCAGTGGGTAATCAATATCTTTACAAATAATTGGATATAAGACATACAGAGCATTAATAGATAATATCACCCAGTGCCATCGACCCCGGAGAACCAACCCAATCAAGGTGGGTATAGAGGGGGTAGGTGGCTAGTAAACATATCCCGACATGTTGACAAGGTGCTTACCCGCGCCTCATTTAAAGTCCCAAACCTTCCCTCCTCTTTTTTACAGTTTGTATAGGGATGGAAGCGGCTGGAATATTGGATCAGCAGTGTTCCCCTGCCATCCATGCGTGAGGTGCAGTTTCAGATGTGTACATTCCCTACTTAGGGATTTACACATCGGGACTGGCTAAGCAAATTCAGGGTATATTAATACATGTATTTATTTATTTTATTAGCGACAGCAATTTATGGCATTCTCGGCATAGCTTTTATGTTTAAACCTCATAAGTTACATTCCCTATATGATTACACAATTTACAATTCTTATACCCATGCGCTCCTGCCGCTCTGGCGATGTGTGCAGGTTTGGGGTTTTGAGCCTGTTCATGGTGTATGGGGGCCTTTTCCTTGTCACGGGAGCTGCGATGCGCCTCGTGGGTCCTCCCTTTTCCCGTTGCACGTTGGTGTTCGGGAGATTGGGAGGACGCCCCTTCGCGCATCGGCACCACGGTCCTCACGTCCAGCGTTTGACGTCGAATTGACGTCATCACGCTGCCATTGAGAGCACCTTCTGCGTGACCTGGGTGGGAGCGATGTGGCGCCACTCGCCTGGCGGTCTGACCCAGGTGCGGACGCCTTCTCCCGCCCCCCCCTGCGTTCACGCACGTGGCGTTGGTGGCGTACCTGTACATATACCCTCAGTCAGAGCCGGCTGTTCACATGGCCGGTCTCTGCCTGGGGCTCCTGCACACCAGCTATTCCACCGTCTGGTGTTGCATGGCATGCAGCTTGGGTAAGTGTCCTTTGGTTCAGACCCACACACAACACGATTGGTTTTTGCACCTTTTTGTTTATACACATTTGTTTTTTACACTCACTTCACTTTTAGGTTTGTTTTTCTTAGACCATTCTCACGTATAGGTCAGCCCATCTCATACGCATTACACCAATTACACTTCACATCCCATCCCTTTCCTCCATTATTTACACATGCTGACACATTGGGCCTATAATTTCACACCACTATTATTATTTTTTATCATTCTTTATCATTCCCCTTACACATACCTTGCTTGTTTTTACACATCCTCATCATCTCACCTTACACACATTTTTATTCTTACTTTCAGATGTTTTGATTTGCTCATACTTCCAAGCCAGCACCTACATTCATGGGGACCACCTTAGGCACCATACCACCACCCCAGGCTGCCCATGTACAGTTACGCCGCCTCAGCTCCCGTGGTGTGGTCTGTGCTTCCGGTTCACCTGTCTTGCTCGCCCCTTATCGCTCCCACTGCCGGGGCTGGTGAGTGTTATTTGGTTAATTTTCTATAAATAACATTCTTTACTCTTATACATAATGTGGTTTCACCATAACCATTTAATCTACAGGAACCTGTTGCATCTGCTCCTGACGAGTGGAGACAATTCCACAAAACGCGTAGAGCTATTGGATGCTGCAGAGACACATACTACGCTTTGACGATGTTATAACATGAACCCAACATTTGTAGATTCATTTTATGTGATTATTAACACAGGTGTCGGGCATGCTGTGTCTAGCATTTTAAGGCCAGATTGCTGTCATATACTATTCATTAACCTCATGAATTTACCTTTATTTATGTCTATATTTATATACTTTGTATCACTATGTCTATACCTTGTGCTTTTATGTATATATGAAAATTACCATATTTACCTTGTTATAAATAAAATTGTATATTTATATCATCACCTCCGCAGTCCAGCCGCTTCATTTAAAGTCCCATTTCCCTCTCGATTAGATAATTTTTATCTATAACCCCAAAACATCACTGCTCTAGAGGAGATCTGCATGGAGGAATGGGTCAACATACCAGCAACAGTATGTGACAAACTTGTGAAGACTTACAGAAAACGTTTGACCTCTGTTATTGCCAACAAAGGATATATAACAAAGTATTGAGATGAACTTTTGATATTGACAAAATACTTATTTTCCAGCATAATTGGCAAATAAATTCTTTCAAATATCAGACAATGTGATTGTCTGGATTTGTTTCCACATTTTGTCTCTCATAGTTGAGGTTTACCGATGATGACAATTACAGGCCTCTCTCATCTTTTTAAGTGGGAGAACTTGCACAATTGGTGGCTGACTAAATACTTTTTTGCCCCACTGTATAACCAAAAGATTTACTCAGAATTGTGTGCCGAGTTCAAAAACAATTAACTTACTTCAATGTGACTACTGTTTGGATAATGTGATGGCAGGGAGTGTACCAAGGAATGAGGATAGTATAATCAGCAATTCCAAATATAGTATCTTGAAATATACATGATTGGTCTGCTGCCAGGTTCTGCTGGTAGGGGCATATGATGCATTTTCTGGCTGAGTCATATATATTATTTTGTAAAATGTATATTTGTCACTAATACTATGTTGTTTTAGGTAATCCAAATATCTGTTTTATGTCTGGGTCTCTGAGAAAGCCAAATAAGTGGTGAAATGTTGACAGTACAGACAACATCACATCATAATTACTGTATGAATTGTATCAATCTTTCCATCCATATGCACTGATTTTATATCTTGTATTTTTAAATTAAAGAATTTTTCCCCCCATTTTTTTGTGATTTTATTCAGTATGTCTCTTCTCTGCGGCCACTATATTGTTATTGTAGGATGCGGGGGATTATCCCCAGTATTTACCTAATATATTTGTCTATATTTTTTGGATGAGGCCCAAGTCTATCATTCTACTTAATTTGCACAAAATGTTGTATTTTTTGCAAAGTGAACTTTCACCAAATTTACTAAGTTTTGGGGAAAATTCCTTTGCAGACTGCAACTTTCCTTGCAAAATCAACTGACTGATTGCCTTTAGTATTGATTGCTATGATTTAGTTGTGGAATCCCTAATTTTTGCATCTGTGTAGTGATATACAGATATATAATGTATATATATACTGTAGGTCCTATTGTTGGCCAGCAACATCTCATAATTTATAGATATCTAAGAGAAAGACTGACTACTGGATTTCCAGAATTTCTTTCAATGCTTATCAATCTGCCCACACATGCTAAAATCTTTGAGGATTTGTGAGAGGGTCTTATATGCATTCCAGGTGAATTGTAGATTTATATTTATTACTCATTGGTAGATTGTGAGAATAATTACATTATTTTGTTATAATGTAAAGTGCAGCCATCTTTACATACATTTATGGTTTGCATACACATTCTGGTTGTAGTCACAAGAAAAGGGAATGGATTTATTTTGGTTAAATTACTGTGAGTAAAGAAATGACTGAGGTTTTTTGGAGTACGTTAGCCTCTCTTTTCCTCTTGTCTTTTGTTTTTTTTGTGTAATAAAATGTGATTTGTTATTTATTATATTATATATGTATTATTTACTATGTGGCAATTTGCATATATGTATTACAGACAATTTTTTCAAATTTCATTTTTTTAGAACTAAGGAAACTTTTAGTTTATACCAGGCTCCAGGTGGATTTAATTTACCTTCTCTTTGCTAATCACAAGAGATGCTCCTAAGTTCTTGGAGTCAATAAGATTATCACTTAGTTCAGGAGGGCGCTAGTTTGATGACATTGATGGAAAAACAGATTACTCGCTGGGTAGTGGTATAATAGCAATTGATTCTGAGTTCACTTTACAGAGCTCCAGCACGTGCACCTTAGCTAATGCAGAAATTACACATTTAACAATACCATTAAATTGGTCAGTTAATGTCATTTCTAGATCAAGGGAAGGTTGATGGGGCGTTTCTCAAGCATTTTTCTGCAGAAAACAAGTGCCACAGTAAATGTAATTCTTGGGAGTTTAAGAAGAAGCTGTTTAATAATCGTGTGTAGATTTACATACTGGACTGTAAAATAAATGTTTTGTTGACATAAGTAGGGCAGCTTTGAAGTGAAATAACATTAACGCTTCTATTTATTTTTCATTATTTAGTAAAGCCACATTCTGTTATAGGCTGTATTTAAGTTCCTCTTACATTTCACTATAGAATTATTTTTGATAATATTTGGTTGAGTGAAATGGTCTGATTGCCAGTCAAATCAGCTGAAATTTGAAAGCAACTCAGTTTGTCATTCAAATGCAAAAGACAATTGATAACACATTTAATAATAATAGTGTAGATGTTTATTACCACTAAAGATGTCTTTGACTTCAAAGAGAACACAGCACACACTCAGCCTGGTAGGGACTTCATGCTAGCCAGGTCATCTTGTAGATCCAAAAGGATGAGGCTGAAGTAATGGAAAGGTAAAATAAACCCCTAAAATATACAGTTTTTTACAGGGTGAAGTTTGAAACCTCTGTTAGGAATTTAATGTTGGTGATGTTCATAACAATTTGGTTTTGCCTTCTCTTTCTGACCAGGTGGCAGCTGTCACCATGACAAGGAGTATTGGTGCAAGTCACCAACAGCCACACATATAGCAACAGAAACCTGGCAGAGTATCATCCTTCCCCGATTGGATTAAGTATTATTTCAATGCTTGTTCACACCAGCAGGCCGCACTGATTGCATGGCCACTGGTGCGCACTGGGGGGTAAATAGTACCAATCCCACTGTGCTGAAATAAAGTACCGCATGCATAACCATACTGTAGGAAACATGGCTGTTTGGTTTTTGTTGTGCTGTCCCAGCATGCTTGGTGTGAACAAGCTCTTAATGTTTTTTTTTATCCTTCCTCTGGTAAAGGAGAATAATGACGCGTACATACGGTTGGATTTTCCGATGGGAAAAGTTGGATGTGAGCTTGTTGGCTGAAAGTCCGACCGTGTGTATGCTCCATCAAACATTTGTTCTCAGACTTTCCACCAACAAATGTTGGCTAGCAGGTTCTCAAATTTTCCGCCAACAAAACTTTGTTGTTGGACTTTACGATCGTGTGTACACAATTCTGTCGCACAAAAGTTCACACATGCTTGGAATCAAGTACGAGCCGGAAGCGCTCGGTCTTGTAAAACTAGCATTCATAATGGAGATACCACATTCGTCACGCAGCAAATTATGAAATCTCTCAATGCAGCGCATTCTCTTCTTCTGTCTATTGATATGTAAACTACTTTGTTAAAGCAGAAATTAGTGATCAATAACATCTAGTTAATCATCATCAAATATCTTCAACAATGCTATACCTGGGTCAAGCTGGGCTCCTCCACATCTTCTTCCTGGGTGGAAGGCCCAGGTTGGACTTCAGGAGCCTCATCTGATGTGAAAGGAAGTGTTGATAGTGATGGCCTGGGTTCCGTCTGGTCGGACAAAAAACACAGGCTGTCATAGCACCACAGCCTGGGGACATATACATCATCTGCTGCTGCTCCGGATCTCTGGGAATCCCGTACTTTCTTGCGCTCCCTATTATATGTGCTCCTCAGGCTATCAATTTTGGCCTTCAAATAGTTGATGTCGGCTCTGGGATACACAGGCTTCACAAATTACAACAGTTTATCCAGCGCTGTCTTCCTCTTTTGCTTGTTCGAATAGTCCCTGCATTGGACTTGCCAGAGACATGGCAGCTCCCTGTACTTGTCTATGAAGTTGGGCAGGAAGTCAGGGACTGTGAATTTATCTGCCATTTTATCTGCACACAACACAAGACAAAACCTAATGTCTGGCTAAACTCTCCTAATCTTGTCCCAATATAGGCCTCAAACTATAAGCAGTATAGGCCACTAACTACTGATGCCCCAAGTTATAATTGTACCTTCATTTGAACGATCATCGCTAACGATCCTCTGTCCTCCACTCACAGATTGTACATACGCCGCCTGCGTGTCATGCTTTATATACACTGTACCTGCATCAAATTCTGCCCCTGTCCTTCTTTCTAATGTATTCCCCGCCTCTTCTTTTTCAGGGCAGTGGGAGAGCACATGGCGGAGACACAGCAGGTGTGTGCTGAGGGCAGCAATGATGAGGAAAGCCCAGAGCAAGGCAATTCCAGATCCAGGAGGAGATATAAGGCCTCAAATATGTCCTTTGAAGAGATGGTGGAGATGGTGGACATTTTGAAGAGGACAGACTATGATGGAAAACATGGACCGTACAGAAACCCAAATGTGAGAAAGGCCAAGATCATGACTAAAGTTGTGAGAAGTCTACACAGTACTTTTGGGGTACGATGATCCATTGAGGAAACGTTGGTCAGACCTGAAATTGAGGGAGCAGGATCAGTATAGAAGGATCAGGAAAATGCTGCAAAAACGTAAGTATTTGTCATGTGTTCCTATTATTATTATTACTTTCGTGCTGGTCCATGTGCTTTTCTCTATTGTTGTACAGTTTAAAATGCCAAGTTTGAGGTTCATGGGCACAGTAATCTTTATATTAAACATTGTTCGTTCGACCACTAATACAATGTTTTTGGCAGATGCAGGTTAACTACAGCTGTTCATGCCTATTTTGATTAAAATAAGTTTATTACATTATTTACTAGATGTGTTTGAAACTATAATGAAATGACAGCTTGATTCAATGTAAGGAGAGGACACTCAGCAGCTGTTTACACATCTGGACGCAGGAGCACTAGTGTGGGACACCATAACAACCTTTTTATGGTGTCCCAAGCAGGTGCTCAGGTGGATACTAGGGGTCTCTCCATGTGTGAAGCTTGCACAAAACAGGTAAGTATTCCAGCTTTTGAAAGGGAAAAAAACGTCTTCAGCTTGAAACTCTGCCAAAACAGACAATTGGACAACACTTCCAAGCAATGTTTCATATTACTATTTCTAGCCTCAAATATCTGTCTGCTAAGTATACCATTTTTGTACTCACATAGGGGAGAAAAGATTTGGGACATCTTAGGACACCAGTAACCCCACACCTCCTGAAGAAGGGGAACTCAGCACACAACCTGAGGATGTGGATGCAGAACCTGAGGATGTGGATGCAGAGGTTCAGGAAGTCAACAATGGGGGGCATGGCCGTCAGCCGAGGAGATGGCAGCTTGAGGAGAGAGCTCCGGGAGAATCCAGTGCAATCCAGCAACTAGAAGCAACGCCAGACAGCACAGTGAGGTGATATCAGTTACCCTATCACCCAGCTACCTCAGGCCATCAATATGAGCAAAAGAAAAACAGAGAGGGGCCCCACAAAGCTGACCAATTTCTTCAATACAGCCAGCACACAAGGCCTCAAAATGGCGCCGCGGCCTGTACATCACAGCGAGGCAAAAGCCGCGTTGCTTCCTCCAAGGACATGCCACAATATCAAGCATCGACCCCGGGAAACAGCAACGGATCGTCACTGGGTGCATGCCCTGTGCAAAGCCCGCAGCAAACTTCAGAACTTCAGAAGCAGAAGTTATAGCCCTAGGGGACAGAGTAAATCATACTTCGGACATAATGGGGGAGTTTGCTGCAACTCATAATGAGCTAGTGGACGCATATAATGGAGCAGAAAATGATATACAGGCGATCAAAAACAAAATGGCAGATTTGGAAGACCGCTCTAGAAAAAATAATATCAAGCTGATAGGAGTGTCTGAATCTGTCTTGCCCGCAGACCATAGAGTATTTGTTCAGCAATTTATTTCTGCAGAGAGGGAGGTGATTGTAGATCGGG
This sequence comes from Lithobates septentrionalis, assembly GCA_037952835.1. Classification (NCBI taxonomy): domain Eukaryota; kingdom Metazoa; phylum Chordata; class Amphibia; order Anura; family Ranidae; genus Lithobates; species Lithobates septentrionalis. The sequence goes on along the minus strand of JBBDGP010001556.1, from coordinate 1,989,430 downwards.
CTCATCGTCTGCCTAAAACAATGCACCTCCCAGATAAAGTTCCAAGGGACGTCATAGCACGTGTACATTTCTTTCATGTTAAAGAGGAGCTGACAAAATACACCAGGAAGCACCCCCCTCTACCTGACCCATATACAGATATATCTGTATTCTCTGATATATCGCAACGTACTATGCTTGCTCACAAAAACCTAGCCACACTAACCAAGCTCTTTTAAAACCACAAGATTCCATATACCTGGGGCTTTCCCACAAAAATCATCATTACCAGGGAAGGTAAAACCTACGCTATCAATAATCTGGAAAATGGTCTGAAATTGGCTAAACAGTGGAAACTACTCCCAGCTGATGAAAAAGGCCATATTGACTCTCCCACTCACAAGATTTCTTCTGAATGGCAGAAAACCTGGGTAATGTTATTCACTATTGCACAACCAATCTAGGTGGTCACCTCACCTCTACATTGAGCCAAATCTGGATAAATGGGCTGGATCTTACAGAACAAAGACAATGTGACATGTTTCACTCTTTTTATATGTTAAACTGTTTTCTTTTCTTCATCTTTTTATGTTTTACATGTACCAGCTAACTATTTTGATCTTCTTCATTGGAAATCAACTACATCCTCAGAATAAGGACGCATGTACAGTGTCTTCAGCCTTCAGCAATTCAGCTCCTGCTCTATGCTGCCACCCAAAGGTAAATATACCAAAATACACCTTCATGACTTTAATATGCAGCAATACCCAGCATTAATTTTACAAAGACACTCTGACCATTAGGGTGATTTCTCTTAATGCACACAGCCTGAACAGTTCATATAAAAGGAAAGCCATGTGGCAGGAGGCTAAACGGCATAATGGGGACATACTTTGCACCCAAAAAACGCTCTTTTCTGGGGACAAACAACCCAAATACTCAGACAAAGCATTCCCCCACATTTTCCATGCCTGCGCCAAAGCCAAAAAACGAGGCACAATGATCGCAGTAAACAAATCAGTTGCAATTCAGCCACATGCAGTAATCACTGACCCCAAAGGAAGATTCATCATACTGGTTTGTGAGATAAATAACGTGAAATATACCATAGTGAATCTCTATGCCCCAAATACAGGTCAAGCAACATTTCTACGATCCTTATATCAGAAAATTACTAAGCATAAGGGGGGATCTCTACTTATGTGTGGAGACTTCAACTGTGTAGTAGACAAAGCGATGGATTGCTCTTCTTCACAGAGCGTACATAGATATGAATTAAAATCCCTACTAACTGAGATGGATATGTATGATGCATGGAGGTGTGCAAATTCCTTAGAAAGGGATTATACTTACCTTTCAGCACCTCAAAACTCATACTCAAGGATTGATTTGTTTCTGACGAGGGATGAGCCGAACACCCCCCTGTTCGGTTCGCACCAGAACATGCGAACAGGAAAAAAGTTTGTTCGAACACGCGAACACTGTTAAAGTCTATGGGACACGAACATGAATAATCAAAAGTGCTAATTATAAAGGCTTATATGCAGGTTATTGTCATAAAAAGTGTTTGGGGACCTGGGTCCTGCCCCAGGGGATATGGATCAATGCAAAAAAAAGTTTTAAAAACAGCCGTTTTTTTCAGGAGCAATGATTTTAATAATGCTTAAAGTCAAACAATAAAAGTGTAATATCCCTTTAAATTTTGTAGCTGGGGGGTGTCTATAGTATGCCTGTAAAGGGGCGCATGTTTCCCATGTTTAGAACAGTCTGACAGCAAAATGACATTTCAAAGAAAAAAAGTACTTTAAAACCGACAATACACATAAAAGTTCAATGATAAAAACGGCATGGGAATTCCCCACAGGGGAACCCCGAACCAAAATTAAAAAAAAAAAATGACGTGGGGGTCCCCCTAAATTCCATACCAGGCCTTTCAGGTCTGGTATGGATATTAAGGGGAACCCCGGCCAAAATTTTTTAAAAAAATGACGTGGGGTCCCCCTAAATTCCATACCAGACCCTTCAGGTCTGGTATGGATTTTAAGGGGAACCCTGCGCCAAAATTAAAAAAAAAATCCATACAAGACCCTTATCCGAGCACGCAACCTGGCAGGCCACAGGAAAATAGGGGGGATGAGAGAGCACCCCCCCCTCCTGAACCATACCAGGCCACATGCCCTCAACATTGGGAGAGTGCTTTGGGGTAGCCCCCCAAAACACCTTGTCCCCATGTTGATGAGGACAAACGCCTCATCCCCACAACCCTGGCCAGTGGTTGTGGGGGTCTGCGGGCAGGGGGCTTATCGGAATCTGGAAGCCCCCTTTAACAAGGGGACCCACAGTTCCCAGCCCCAGGGAAGTCCCTTCATGTCCCGTGCATCAGAGGGGGCGGGGTCACCGGGTGGCCCTGCCCCCTGTTATTTAAGAACCGTCAGAAGAGGAGACGCATCACACAGCGGGAGCCTCCCACCATGCCAGCATGGTGGCGGGGCAGCCCGGAGAAGAAGATGAAGAAGAGAAGAAGATGAAGAAGAGAAGAATATGAAGAGAAGAGCGGGAGCCTTCCCCCATGCCATGGGTGCGGAGCGGCCTGAGGAGAAGAAGATAGAAGACGCTGAGGAGGAGATGCTGGACGAGAACACCAGAGGAAGAACCAGAAGAGCCAGAAGAACCAGAAGAAGAAGAAGAAGATGAAGGAAGATAGAGGATAGAAGAAAGAAGAAAGAAGAAGCATTTAAAGAAAGGAATTGTCAAAAACTCTCTCTTGTCATTTTTAACATTTTTGACAGTTTTTTAGTGAAATGGTAGGGGTACTTTTGTACCCCCTTACCATTTCACACAGGGGGGGCCGGGATCTGGGGGTCCCCTTGTTAAAGGGGGCTTCCAGATTCCGATAAACCCCCCGCCCGCAGACCCCCACAACCACCGGCCAGGGTTGTGGGGATGAGGCCCTTGTCCTCATCAACATGGGGGCAAGGTGTTTTGGGGGGCTACCCCAAAGCACCCTCCCAATGTTGAGGGCATGTGGCCTGGTACGGTTCAGGAGGGAGGGGGCGCTCTCTCATCCCCCCTCTTTTCCTGTGGCCTGCCAGGTTGCGTGCTCGGATAAGGGTCTGGTATAGATTTTTGGGGGGACCCCACGCCGTTTTTTTTTACATTTTGGTGCGGGGTTCCCCTTAAAATCCATAGCAGACCTGAAGGGTCTGTTATGGAATTTATGGGGACCCCCACATCATTTTTAAAAAAAAATTTGGCCGGGGTTCCCCTGTGGGGAATTCCCATGCCGTTTTTATCAATAAACTTTTATGTGTATTGTCGGACCGGCAATGCAATAGCCGCGAGTAGTTTTAAATTACTTTTTTTCCTTTGAAATGTCATTTTGCTGTCAGACTGTTCTAAACACGGGAAACCTGCGCCCCTTTACAGGCATACTATAAACACCCCCCAGCTACGAAATTTAAAGGGATATTACACTTTTTTTGTTTGACTTTAAGCATTATTAAAATCACTGCTCCTGAAAAAACAACCGTTTTTAAAACTTTTTTGCATTGATCCATGTCCCCTGGGGCAGGACCCAGGTCCCCAAACACTTTTTATGACAATAACTTGCATATAAGCCTTTAAAATTAGCACTTTTGATTTCTCCCATAGACTTTTAAAGGGTGTTCCGCGGCATTCGAATTTGCCACGAACACCCCGAATTGTTCGCTGTTCGGCGAACTTGCGAACAGCCAAAGTTCGAGTCAAACATGAGTTCGACACGAACTCGAAGCTCATCCCTATTTCTGACTGACTTTGCCCTTTTTCAAAATACCCTGGAAGTGACTATACATGCAATTACTTGGTCGGATCATGCACCGGTGACGATCACTCTAAAGGAGCAAAATTCCTGTAACCCTGCATATTTATGGAGGAATAATCTCTCTATACTGTCTAATCCACTCCATAAGAATAGACTCTCACAACTACTTAAAGAGTATTTTGAAATGAATGATACTGCTGATGTGAATGTTATGTCATTATGGTGCGCCCATAAGGCCTACAGCAGAGGTTTGTTGATTCAAGCTGCAGCACAGAAAAAGAGGCTGAGGGCCAAAACTATTACTGCTCTCCTAGAAAAAGTACATGCTTTAGAACTTCAAAACAAGCAAAAGCCTACCCCTAATAACCATTCAGACCTTCTTAACCACAGACACAAACTACGCCTAGTTCTACTGACAGAACACACAACCTCTTTAAAATGCTTCAAAGCTAACTATGCACACAGTAACAAAGCAGGAAAACTATTGGCCAACTACATACGTTAAAGACAACAAAACTCTAAACTTAGTTCTATTAGGGAGCCTCACACAGGTAAAATGGTATTTCACCCATCCCAAATAGCCAACGCATGCCAAAAATACTATAGTGATCTCTATAATTTACATACCGACCCACATACCCCACAACGGAATGAACTTACTATCCAAGCTTTTCTACATGCAGTCAATCTACCCTTTTTAGACGAAGAGGCACTAATCTCCCTTAACTCACTGATTACCGATAAAGAAATATTAGATACCATTAAAACACTTCCAACACATATACCGCCAGGTAGCAATTGCTTTACAGCAGAATACTACCAAGCCTTTGCTATGACCCTTCATCATGCAGCCTCAACTGCCTCTTTTCCTGAAGAATTACTACAGGCCACTATCATTGCTTTGCCCAAACCAGGTAAGAAGCCGGACAGCCCTCAAAATTGTAGACCAATTTCTCAGTTAAATACAGATTTGAAAATCTATGCAAAAATTATTTCCAATCGATTGGCTGTGATCACTCAGCAACTGGTCAAAGCTGACCAGGTGGGCTTTGTAAGGGGACGACAAGCTCCTCACGGTACCCAAAGGCTTTATAATCTAATAGGTATAGCAGAGAATCGTAGGACCCCCACTTTGATTCTGAGCTCGAAACTGAAAAAGCGTTTGATAGAGTACACTGGGGGTACTTGAGTGCAACTCTTAAAATATTTGGCCTTACAGGCATTATCTATACAGCAATAATGGCCCTTTACACTAAGCCCTCAGCCAAAGTGTTCACATCCAATGTCCTAGCGGATAAATTCCACATTACAAATGGCACTCGCCAGGGTTGTCCTCTATCGCCTTTAATATTCTCTTTAATAATGGAACCCCTGGCAGAGGCCATTAGAACATGCAACTCTATTTCGGGAATTGATGTAGGTGGATATTCCCATAAAATAGCATTATTCGCAGATGACGTGGTGTAAACATTAACCAATCCGGCTTCTTCACTGGAACAGGTACAAAGGCTTTTAGATAACTTTGGGTTAGCTTCCTACTACAAACTGAACTCTAACATATCATCTATCATGCCCATAGGCTTGACAAGGTCCCTGAAAGACCAAATTAAAGCAAAAATTCCATTTTAATGGGTAACTAACAGCCTACCATATTTAGGGGTAACTTTATCGTCCCAATCTGCCTCCACATATAATTCAAACTTTTCCACATTGCTTGAAATAATCAGAAAAGATCTGCAGCATACTGTATAGCAAACTTTGAGTTAACATTAGGTTAGGGAAGATCGCTGCTATAAAAATGACTTTACTACGGAAAATGATATATTACTTTAGAACTATACCGATATTAATAGCAGAAAGCTTTTTTAATGTCGTAGATAAACTATTTAGACAATTTATATGGGGGAAAAAGATGGCCAAAATTTCATTCCCCTTGCTACTGAAACATACAAACTGTCAGGGGGTGTAAATTTTCCCAATCTTAAACATTACTACTATGTGGCCCTTCTAGACCAAACCAAAGCTTGGTTCAACCACACTCAGATAAACTATGGCTCCAAATTGAAAGACACCTGGTAGGTAATAGACATTTACCATCCCTGTTACTTGCGCATCTGACAAATGTAAAATTAAATTATAAACCATTTCCCTCTATAGACGCCACATTACAGGCATGGAGTAAAGTACACTCCATAGTACCTCAGGATACACTGGATAAACGCACTGACATGCCACTACAAATTTACGAGTAAGTAATACCCAACATCAAAATTCAATCCTGGCTACACAAACAGATTATCACATACAAAGAATTACTATCCAAGCAACCTAGTCCAGATTCATTCTCTCATGTACAAAACCCACTTTCACAAGTTCAACCCCAATATACACTATAAAGTACATAGCAAAACTTGGACATACCTATAGTTTAACTGGGATGGTCCGAAAGGTCTATCGTGGTTCTACAACCTACTTCAATGTGAAGGAGTTTTTCGCAAGTCTTCCAATATGCTGAACTGGGAAAGGGAATTAGAATCCACATACACACAGGGAGAGTGGCAAAGAGCGATTAAATATCACTTTCGCTACTCTCACTGCGTAAACCACTGGGAATTGATGTTAAAAATAATGTACAGAACCTACCTAATGCCAGTTAGACTGGCCCTGATCTACCCAACATCCTCTCCCGCATGCTGGAGGGAATGCTGTGAAAAGGGAGGTATATTGCATATATTGTGGAGGTGTAAAGGAGTATGAAGCTTGTAGAAAGAAGTATTTTCTCTTACAACGAAAACCACAGGCATTATCATCCCCCAAACACCACAGATGGCTTTACTCAACATAGGCATTCCCTTTACTCCCACACAGTTCACACCCCTAATTACGCATATTTTTATTTCAGCAAAACTAACTATTACATTCAAATGGAAATCCACAAAAGCCCCCAACATTTCTGAGGTGATACAAAGGGTGCAAACACAACACACCTATGAAAAACATTTCGCTATGAAATCACACAATCTACCTAAATTTAACCTAGCATGGAACTCATGGGTAGCACACTACCTGGTTGCTGATTGAAAGATCCCTGAAGGAAAAAATATAACATGAAAATTCTGATCACTCATATGATCAACATTAGGGTGTTATTAGGGTTTCTTTTTATTTTTTATTCTCTCTTTTTCTATTTCTGCTATGTTTACTAGCGTTATTGTTCAGCTATCTCACAGAATTAACAATATTTGAGCATTTTGTTTGCTAATCTTATTAAGAGTCATGGGTACAAGCCTTAATGACATGGGAAGGGGAGCTGGCCTACTTCCCAGGGCACAGTTATTTCCCAATGGGGGTGCTAGGGAAACTGGGGCAGCACCTTTCCCTGGAAGAAACCTATGACTCAAACGATTACTAGAACAGATGAAAGAATATATACACCATGATATATAACTGCTTAACCATGATAGCTTTCTACTCACAAGTGTTCTTCATTGTTTATTATATTATATGTTAAACCAAATAAAAATATTTGAAAAGGAAAAAAAAGGAATGGTGTCGACAGCAGGCAAGTGTCTGAGACCACAGCTTCAGGTAATAGATGGATGCCTGCATATTTATAATACATGGTGTATTTTTTTATTTTTAGGTGATGTGGATGTTGTGGAAGAAGAAACTCACTTCAGCAGTGCAAGTGCACAAGTACTCATCAGTGAGATCATGGTGTGCAATCGGGATTTAGGAAAACTGAAGCAAAATATCCATGATGTTCAAAAAAAAATCTAAACCAAAAAAAAATAAATTTTTGTCGTTATTGTTGTACGTTTTTTACAAGTTTTAAAGTAATTGCAAAGCCAAATTTTGAAGATGCACACAGTGTGTCAACATGTGCTATCTGCCATCATGGGATATCAATGTACGCTTTTTGTGGGTGCAACCCCTTCCTTCAAACTAAAGAAGGTGATAGGAAGGGGTTGCACCCACGAAACCCGTCCATTGATCCCCATGATGGGAGCTAGCACATGTTGACACACTGTGGCTTATTTAAAAAAAGCAAAACCACTTTGCACTACAAGTGCAATGCAAGTGCACTTGAAAGTGCACTTGTAGGGCAAAGTGGATTGTCTTTTCTGAAATACGGCCCAGTGTGTCAACATGTGCTAGCTCCCATTATGGGGGATCAATGGATGTGTTTTGGGGAGAAACCCCTTCCTCTCACCTACTTTAATTTGGAGGAAGAAGTTGCACCCATAAAACGCGTACATTGATATCTCATGATGGCAGATAGCACATGTTGACACACTGTATGTTTTGTGGCTTTAGCAAAATAGATGTAGGGAAAATACACACATTTTAGACAGGGTATCATGAGGGAAATGCAAATTTCGAGTCCCAATTTGTGTGCATCTTCAAAATTTGGCTTTTACAGGGGTGAGATCACCCCATCTGATGAAGGCAAAATCAATACAGTTTTGACATACTAATGTCTCATATGGCCTTCACTTTAGCAAAGTTGAACTTTGTAAGTTCCTGAGTTGGGGATGTGTATGTTCTGGTTTTAAACATGCCTGTTTAGCCACAAAAAAGGCTATATACTGTCAAACATACATGTTATACACCAAGATGTTGGTTTGTTAAAAACCCTCTTATAACGCACATGTGAATGTGCTTGGAGTAAAATGTTTTATACTCAACAATGTGTGGTTTCTTCTTTCAATGCTCAATACCAGTTGTTTTTAAAGTTGGTGTAGTTACAGTGACAATGGGGGGTATTTACTAAAGGCAAATCCACTTTGCACTACAAGTGCACTTTCAAATGCACTTGCAGTGAAAAGTGGACTTGCCTTTAGTAAATAACCCCCACTGTGCTGTAAAATTTGTCAAAATGTGTGTGTAGCAGACCCACAGCACAACATAATAGTTAGCTGAAGAAGAGATTGTCACCTCATGTATCAAATTAGTTAGGTTTGAACTATTAAAGAAAATGGCCAAAATAAAAGGCCGTTGGAGAACCTAGGAGACAGATAAACACAAACAGTAAATCAAATGAAATATGAGCTTAGTTTTTCAAAAAAAAATATTTTAAACAGCTTCCAGATTTTTTGGTAAATCAATTGCCCCCTACCCACGCAGTACTCCACATAGTTTCGCCGTACTTTCCTGGCACTTTGGGGGGGCAAGCCAGGGTGGCCACTTTCAAGCGCCATCATTGTTTGTGCCGGTGAAAAGTCGGCCTCAGTCGCAACTGAGGCCACAGAGTTGGCTGCATTCTTCCGTAGGAAATTATGAAGAATGCAGCAGCTCAAGATGATGTGATTTAGTTTGTATTTGGCCATGTTAATGGCCGTTTGTAAAAGCCGGAACCGGCTGGCCATTATGTCAAAGGCATTCTCGACCACTCTCCAGGTACGGGCCAGCCGTTAATTAGAAACCCTATGCTTTGGGGTCAGGGTCCTCATGAGGAATGGCCTCATCAGATGATCCCCAGCGCAAAGGCCTCATCCACCACAAAAAACAAACTGGAGGCCTGCCATGTTATCCTCTGGAGGTGGCAACCCCAAGGTACCATTCTGGAGACGCCGCTAAAATTCTGTTTGTGTGATCACTCCTCCATTAGACATACGGCCATTCTTCCCTATGTCCAAATATAAGAACTCATAATTAGCCATCACCACCACCAACATCACAATACTACTGTACCCCTTATAATTAAAGTAGTATGACCCCGAGTTGGGTGGTGGGATGATCCGGACATGCTTCCAATCTATCGCACCACTGCAATTTGAAAAGTCCCACTGCTGGTGGAATTGGGAGGCCACAGTCTGCCATTTCTGTGATTTGGAAGACAACTGTGGAGTCAAACAAAAAAAAAAAAATAGTACTTTTGCACATAACATTGCAAGCAGATTAGACACAAACATTCTTGGCCAACATAAGTACAACATTTATTGAAATGAGTATTTAAAGACAAAAGCATACGGTCCACTTATCAGATTCCTCACCCCCTCTGATGGCCCATTGTAAAAATTTCAGGGTGGGGGGAGATGTTTTGGACAGGTAACCCTCTCCACTTCATTGAGAGCTAAATGCATAAATAATGTGTGTTACTTTGGCCAGCCCCTCCTTACTAACACTATTGGCAGCCCACTGGACAGGTAAGAAGTGTCAAAATCCAAAAATGTGAATACACACTGTACAAACTGAAGCACATTTTACATTCTGCAATTATCTATCAAGATAATATGATAATAGGAGAACAAAACTTTAAACAGTACCATTTAAAAGTATTAGACAGGCACTTGCACTACATGCTTTAGTGAATTCATCCATAAATATCAACATAAAAGAAATAGATATATTGTGTATGGGTTTGGCAAAGTCAGCAGATAGAGTATTGGTATCGGTTGACTTAGCAGTTGGGGGAGGAGGGAGGCTTCCAAATGAGTTTGGGTCCCCCAAAAAAAGCCTCTTGCACTCTTCCTGAATTTAAGGACAGCAATAAAACATTTGGAAACATTTTAGGGGGTGTTTAGGGTAAGCACTACAATGGAGCTGACAAAATACATTGTTAAGTGACTAGGCTAGGTGTGTATGGGCCCAGGATTGCATGCTGAGGAGCTTAGTGAAGGCATAAAAAAGTAGCAGTAGGGCGTGGCCTGGACGGAGACCTAGATGGCTGCCTGAGTCCAGAGCTCCTGTAATCTGGGAACCATGGTTTGATTTTTGGGGAGCCTGCAGCACTAACCGCCATGATCAGAATGACCAGGAGCTCCTCCACCTCCCGTGCATCTGCTGATACCGGGACACAGCTGAGCCGCAACATACCGGAGCTGTTCCGGACACAGCGCCAGCTGACACACACGGCCTCGCAGGTCCAAGCACCGGACTCACCTGAAACGGCGTCCGCTTCACAAATGTCGGTAGCAGAGACACCCTCCCTCATGCGGACCCAGCCGCCCAGCCTGCTAGACCTGGAAAAGTTTGCCACTGACATTAAGAGCACAGTGACGGCTGCCATTGCCGATATCCGCTCAGACTTTCAAGCAGTGACACGCCGCATTAGTAATGTGGAAGAAACCACTCAAACTCATGCTGCAGCCATTCGCCAGGTCCAGGGGACCTATGACGCACAGCTCACACACCTTCTGGATCTCCACAGGCATATTGAAGATCTAGATAACTGTGGGCGCAGACATAATATCAGGGTGCGTGGAGTGCCTGAGAACAACGATCCTGGACTTCTTCAGCAAACTGTGAGTAACATTTTTAATGTGCTGATAGGCCGGCCGGCTGACTCTCCAATAGTGGTGGAAAGAATACATAGAGCATTATGCCCTCAACCCCGGGATAATGAACCGCCAGGGACATAATTTGCTGCATAGTGAATTTCCCCCTGAAGTAGGAAATCCTTAGAAAAGCAAGGGAAAAAGGTTGGATTTTTCATAATGGCGCTGAAATTAAACTGTTCCAGGATTTATCTCAGATAACCTTACAGAATAGGAGGGCCTTGCGCCCCAAGCTGGAAGCCCTTCGGTCCCGGAACATACAATATCGCTGGAAATTCCCATTTGGGTTGTCTGTGACCGCCAGGGGTCGCTTGGCCCTGCTCCGCACCCCGGAAGACCTACAGACCTTCTGTGATCAACTTGATCTCCCCCGCATTGATCTTCCAGAATGGTATTCCTTCTACTACCCGATGGAACTGTGGCTTCCTGTCTCTCTCAACCCATCGCCGAAAACACAGCGACAAAGACCCAGGAGACATCAGAATGTTCCACCTTCTCCTAACAATCGATCTTCACGCAGAGACCAATACCAACATAACCCTGGATCTCCATCATCACCATGAGCCAGAAGAGATCGCATGGAGGCCTAACAAGTGACACTTCCACTCTTACTCTGCCTTGAAGTATCCTATGCTCTGTAAGTGTCCCCTGACATCAGCCCTCACACATGCTTTCCTCCCCACCCCCCCTTGTTGTTTTTTTTTTCTTTTTTTTGTCGTTGCTTGACAGACATGCTTGATCAGCCATCGACAATCCTCTCCGGTCAGAGTGGACGAACCATAAGCACGCATTCACTTCTGCCTGCCCACCTCTTGGACTCAGCTATGGCTGCTCGGAAAGGTAACACTCTGCTCTTTGCAGGTTTGCTACTATATGCTCCTTCACAAGACAACCTCACTGGGAAGGCAAGCCTTGAGGAATTTTGCATACATGTCCTCCTAATCTGTATGCCCCATTGGGCCCTATCCTTCCCCCCTCCTCCCCCCCTGTATAACGGATCCCTACGAGATCTCGCCTAGATTGCCACGGTGAAATTTTTGACTCACACTGACCCACCTAGACCCTTACACATCATTCCGGAATATGGGAAGGAGGCTTGCTGGCTTTCCGAGCTGCCGCTACAAAACCGGGTACCTACCCCCAAATACAGCAATGTGGACCCCCCAACCCTAATACACTAGTTCATTAACTCAAGGTCTTTAATATGCCTTAACTGACTTAACCATCACCTGTCCACCTGAAAGTGGCGCTATTCACCATCCTAAGTTGAAGAACATGGACTAAACTCGAATATTCTGCTTTGGGTAACAAGCATTGGGTATAATGAAAGAAATTGCATACTGTTATAAGGTTATGTGTTGATGCACCCTCATATACAATGTCTGTGACCCCCTCTGAACAAAACCTTACATATGAGAATACACGCATGCTCTCCGGGGTACTTAACAAGTTTGGACTTAGTAGGAGGATAGTTTAGGATGGAACCCTTACCCTATCAGCCCTGACAACCCGCAGTACCTTGACTCCTTGTCTATTCTATTTCACGCGGTGTCCTATACACCATAAAGGTTCCCTTTTGGTGTGTGTGAGGGGATTGTTCCTCCTGAAAAATTGATTCTTAGTTAGACTCTTACTATTAACTGCGCTTTTGGGAGAGTATGCGTGGAATCTCCTGCACCCTTCTTACCTTTACAGGTTATAGTCCAGTTTCTATATTCATATTCATTGCTGCCAGGTGGTACACCTTACACTCTGCATCAGCAATTGGAGTGCGGAATGCTCCGAGAATCTGTGACTGCCCCTCCTCCCCACCCGTAACTACTTAGATCTGGTCTGTTCCAGGGCCAGTCAATGATACCCTTCCTTTAGATTCTCTTAAGCATTCTCTTAAGCATTCTGGATTCTCGGGTACTTCCCGAGAATCAGACTGATTACTCTGCAGTGACAACTCTGGATGTTTTTACATCTCTGCTAAGGTCCTCCTTGCCGCTCATACATTGATCCTGTGGACGGAGCCACCCTGGTCTGCCTGGCTATCCTGGTCATCCTCCCCCTATATTGTCTACCATATTAGGATTTCAACAAGATTGCGTGCCTGGTTCATTTACAAGCTGTATCACAGCTTTCCGTTGGCTCTGGAGAACCAGGACATTATAAACACCAACAAAATGACCACATTTTAAAAAGTAAACATTCCAAGAGGCATGCATCATGGCGGTCACCAAGGGAACCGGACTGCATATGAAAAAGAAGCATGAGTCCCTCGACTAGCCTAGACCTTTGAGAAAGCCTATTGGGCGCAACGCGTGAGGTGGGCAGTGACATAATCACACTGGGGGGAGCCAGGCGGAGCTGTGCAAGCCAAGGATAATTCTGAAATATGCCTGAATTGTATCTATGCCCCGGGTCGTTGGAGTTGCTGTTGATGAGCTGACCTCTAGTGGACACCGCTGGCAGTTCCCATCTTTGGCTTTTAAAGATCCCTGCTTGCTGTGATCCTCTGTGGTGGGGGATCATGGCCTTCTGGTAAGGAGTAACCCCTTCCATTTCTGGTGGTGGACCCTTCCTTGTTGTCACAGATCTTCATTAATATCACTTGGACTTTTTTGCATATTGTTGGTGATTTGGACTTTTCACAACACTTAACTGATGTTTTATTTTATGGACTTTTTTTCAATATCACCAAGTTTTGCACATTGATTTATTCATGATCACTATATGAATTTTCCTTCATTGTAAATCATTCATTATGTTTTATTAGTATTAGCGCAACCCCTTATTTTTTCTTATGCTTTTCTACAATTGATGTTTTTGTGGGGATTGCTGCTTTTCACACTATTTGATCCGCACTTGGTTTTTAGCGCAGTTTTTTTTTTCACCATTTTTCCTATATTGAATGTAAAGGGCCTTAATCTTCCGGAAAAGAGATCTCAAATCCTGACCTCCCTTACCAAACACAAAGCTCACTTCATTTTCCTTCAAGAAACACATTTTCGCTCTGATACGGTTCCTAAACTAATCTAATCACATCTATCGTACGGCACTTCATGCCACCAACCCGGAAGCTAAAACGAAAGGCGTTTCGATATTAATCTCCAGACATGCCAACTTCCATCAGACTGAATCACTTATCGATCCAGAAGGCAGGTACGTTTTTATCAAAAGGTACATACGCCTCAAAACCAATAATAATGGCCAACATATATTGCCCCAATGAACACCATGTTTCCTTCTTTGGGAAAATATGCAACCTTCTCTCTTCTTTCCAGTCAGGCCTGGTTCTATTAGGAGGAGATTTTAACGCCTCATTGAACCCTGTCCGGGACTCCTCGTCGGGAGCCTCTACCTTACCATATCGAGCCCTCTGGCAAATCAAACTGCAACTCCAAAACCTGACACTCCACGACACCTGGCGCACCATGTACCCCTCCGTGAGGGACTAAACCGTTTATTCGGCACCCCACGGCAAATATTCGAGAATTGATTACTTCTTTCTTTCCCAAACGGACCTACCCCTCCTCCAACAAACAACCATAGAACCAATGTTCTTATCCGACCACCACCCTATCAAGATCACCCTTTCCTACCCTGAGTCTTGTGCCAGAACCAAAACATGGAGACTGAACCCTCTACTCAATGACTCAATGACACTAGAATATTTGAAAAATTGTATAGACATTTACTTCAAGGAAAACACTACTCCAGATGTCTCTGCTGTTTCCCTCTGGGAAGCACACAAGTGTGTAATTTGCGGCAAACTTATTACACTCGCCGGGAAAGCCAAAAGGATACACCAAGAAACTATTACTTCTCTAATCATGAAAGTCAAAAAGTTAGAAATGTCCCACAAACAGTCGCACGCTCAATCCACCTTACAAGAATTATTACATTCCCGCTCGCTCCTTTTGGAGGAATTAGGCAAACAAACTAGGAGACGCTATGTCCTTGGCCAAAGAGTTTTCTATGAGCATGGAAACCAATGCGGGCGCCTTCTGGCCGTGCGATCCAAGCCTCCAGAACCTCATCCACAGTTTATCACTTGCAAAATGCTCACGGAACACTCTTATCTAGGAACAATGATATAGTGAAGGCATTTGAAAGTTTTTACTCCAGACTATATAACCTACACCAGAATCACTCCGGAACACCCTTGTGTCAATCGCATTAGAGAATTTCTCTCGCAACACTCTCCGAAACAAATATCCTCCCAACAAGCTCAGAACATAGAGACACCCCTTACGAGAGGGGAACTGGAGCTGGCAATTAAACAGATGAAAACTGGCAAGAGCCCAGGCCCGGATGGCTTCACTCTCCAGTACTACAAGTCATTCCTGGACTCCCTTGCCCCTAAACTTCTCTCCACCTTTAATGCTTTCTCGGACCCCCAGGTGCTGCCAGAAGGAATGCTTATGGCACACATAGCTGTAATCCCAAAGGAAGGTAAAGATCCCGCCCAAGTCTCAAACTACAGGCCCATATCGCTTCTAAACGTGGATATCAAAATCTACGCAAAAATCTTGGCCAACAGATTGCTCCCTTTGATTCCCGAACTCCTTTCCTTAGATCAGGTGGGTTTTGTCCCTGTAAGAGAAGCCAGGGACAACACTATCCGTACCCTAAATCTCCACCACTGGCTCACATCCTATAATTCACAAGGGTTCTGCCTCTCTCTTGATGCTGAGAAGGCATTTGACAGAGTGGCCTGGGACTATATGTGCGAGGTGCTTGCGGCTGTTGGCCTGGCGCCCCGCATGCTCTCACATGTGCTAGCCCTGAATCCCTCCGCAAAGGTAAGGGCTAATGATCACCTGTCAAATGCCTTCTCTATCAGCAATGGTACACGCCAGGGATGTCCCCTATCCCCCTAATTTACATTTTGACTCTGGAGCCTCAACAGAATAAGAACAAATTCTGACATTGGGAGTCTGACCGTCGGTGGAAGGGAATTCAAGGTTGCGGCCTTTGCGGACGACATCCTATTGTCCCTGAGATCGCGTGTCACCTGACTAGGATAGTAGACTGGAACATACACACCACCAGAAAGATTTGGGTAGCCCTGGAAAAATAACTTATACTGGGTCCTTTACATTTACTTCCCTGGCTATCTCACAAACACTGGCCACAGTTGATCTTTTCACACCCCCTTATAAACCCCTCCCTGCTGGCCTTTAGGGGAGCAACGAAATGGGGGTTATCTGCCTCAGTGCCGGGTCCCCTAACTTCCCTAAGAGAAAACCCAGAATTTCCCCCCCCCCTGGGTGATTCCGGCTCCTTTTTGCTCCACGAATGGCCACATGAAGACGTCTTAGCTCTCCACTTTTTCTCGAAGGGGACCCCTCTCCCCTTCGAGAGCCTGGTAAACATGTCCAAGTCTGCCTCTTTTTCCTTTTGGTCATATAGACAAATCCGCCATTTTCTCTCATCCCAATCATACCAGTCCTGTTGGACCAGACAACTTACTCCTTTCGAATCCCTTTGCCACCACAAAACACCGCCAAGGCACTTAATATCCACTCTTTATGCCCTCCTTTCATCTACACCAGTGTTTCTCAACTCCAGTCCTCAGGACCCACCAACAGGTCAGGTTTGCAAGATAGCTGAAATACATCACAGGTGATATCACTTGCTGCTCAGTAATTGCAGTATTCTAGTCTGCAACTCCCCCAAGGTAATACTTAAAATCTGGCCTGTTGGTGGGTCCTGAGGACTGGAGTTGAGAACCACTGATCTACACTGACCCCCTCTCCAGCATCTTCACAGATGGCTTGGGACAGAGACTTTCAAACACCCCTCTCCACAGAAATGTGGGACACCATCTATGAATATGCCCACAAATGCTCCCTAAACGTGGCCATTCAAGAAAATGGCTACAAAATTGCCACAAGATGGTATAGGACACCTTCTCAGCTCCATAAATTTTCCCCCTCCATCCCCAACACATGTTGGAGGTGTGGCAAACAGGAAGGGACTATGCTCCACATCTGGTGGGACTGTGCACGCCTTCAACCCTTTTGGAGAGAAGTCAGTGAAATCATTTCACATGTCACTACATATACCCTGGATTACACCCCCGCACAATTTCTTCTACATCACACATCTCTATCCAAGAAAAAATACTACAAGTCTTTGTCTATACATATGGTGAACGCCGCCAGATTATGCATCCCGATCCACTGGCGTTCCACACACACTCCGACGATTGGAGAATGGTATAGGAGAATATCTAAAATAAAAGATATGGAAGAACTGATCCATATTTCACAGGAAAGAACACACAAATTCTCTTTCACTTGGGCGTGCTGGACTCACTTCATGACTACCGAACGATATCGCCAGCATGTACTGTAAATGTTGGTACATGAATTCTAACCCTAATTGTGGACTCTCCTCGGTCGATGGGAGGTGATGGGGAGTGGGCCCTATGAGGGGTGTCTTCTACGGCGCCTGCTCGACCCCCCCCTTCCCTGACCCCCTCCCCCTTTTTCTCCTCGTTTTTTTCCCCTTCTCCCTTCCTGCCCTACTTTCCCTATCTTACCCTCTTTACCCCTTCCTCTCCTTCTCCCCTTATACCCCATGTCCTTACCTCCCCACCGTCGGCTTCCTACCTGATGGCCGACCATCACAAACGCGTCTTACTATGGCCCTACCTATATGCTCTTAAGGGTACCTCACTCATGAGGCGTTAACTGGGACCAACCGTATCAGCTACCTCCTCTCCTTAGTTGGGCTCTGCCTCTCGGGGGGGAGGGGGGAGGGGAAATATAAACAATGAACCTCCACCCCACATCTACTGTAATATGTATATCTGGTTGTGTTGCTGGTATTCTATTATCATAGCCTAAATTAGATGTATCCTGTGTTTCTTTTGCCTTTATACCCTGCTTGTCAATTGTCTTACCATGTCATTTGATGTGAATTGTTACCTGCTTTCTTATCACTAAACAGAATCTTTATGGAAAAAAGCAGATAGAGTTTTGGTATCGGTTGACTTAGCGGTTGGGGAGAGGGAGGGTTCCAAATGAGTTTGGGCCCCCAAAAAAAAGCCTCTTGTACTCTGCCGGAATTTAAGGACAGCAATAAAACATATGGACACATATTAGGGGGTGTTTAGGGTAAGCACTACAATGGAGCTGACAAAATACATTGTTAAGTGACTAGGCTAGGTGTGTATGGGCCCAGGATAGCATGCTGGGGAGCTTAGTGAAGGCATAAAAAAGTAGCAGTAAAAGCATACAACATGCATGAGGACAAAGAGGACATTCACAGCATATTACAATCATTGTAATTATGGAATGATGAAATAAATACAATACATTAGCAAACATTAAATACATAGAATGTGATGTTAAAGGATAAAACTTACCTTAATATAGTCCTTCTGCAGGACCTGAATGATGGCAGAACAAGTCTCTGGAATAATAATTCCCAGAGCCTGGGGGGAGATCCCAGTCGTGTACTTCAGGTCCTGGAAACTTCTCCCCATCGCCAAGTACCGCAAGGTGACGACGAGCCTTTGCTCGGGAGTGATGGCTTGCCGCATGCAGGTGTCCTGCTTCGTAATATAAGGAGTCCGCAAAGCCAAGAGACGGTAAAAGACGGGGTCCATCATCCGGAGATAATTCCTGAAATCATCAAGATTATTCTCCTGGAGCTCCCGCAACAAAGGAATATGACAGAATTGGTCGCGATTAAGCAACCAATTCTTGGTCCAAGAACTCCTCCTCCCCCTGATCATGGACTGGACTTGGGTCAAAGCAATAACTCCAACACCAAGCCCAACAACAGAATGAACTCTACAACAAGTATGTAACCGCAACATGGCTAATAAATGAAGGGCTGCTCAGAACTTACTGACAGAGTGCACTGAAAATCAGAAAGGACCTGACAAGAACGAGCTGAAAATAAGAAAAGAGTGCACAAGAATGCTCTGAAAAGAGAACTATAAATAAAATGCACTGAAAGACAGGAAGGAACTGACAAGCACGCACTGAAGAACAGATACGAACCAACAAGCACAAACTGAAAAGCAGAAACAAACTGAAAAGTATGAGGCTGAAAAGCGCGAATCGTCTCTCACCAAACACAATATAAACACAAGATTAGCAGAAGGAGCCCAAAGAGTGGCGCACTGGCTATTGAACTTTATTACCTTTTTATCAGCCGTCGTATGTGTTTTATGTCACTACGTTCGTAATTGTTGGCCAACATTTGTGTGACCGTGTGTATGCAAGACAAGTTGGAGCCAACAACCTTCGAACAAAAATCCGCGATTTTGTTGTCGGAAAGTCCGATCGTGTACATTAGGCTAATGATTTACAAATATAATTGACTTCTTTTTGGTGGAGGAAGACATATTGGAAACATTTGTTAACATATTTATATGCAATATTTTTATTTTTATGCACATTCTTATTATATACATGTGTAGGGTTTAGAAATACCTTTATATCTAATACTTAGCTTTAAATCAGCTCAACTATTTATGTACAAAGGAGAATCTGAAAAAATACATCACATTGGCCTTCCAGAGGGCAAGCAGGGCCAGATTAAGAGCATCATGGGCTGAGGATATTGGTGGGCCATTTTATGGAAACAAAATGAAAATGCAAACATTTTTTGCTAAAACAAATTAAATATACTCTCACCAGTAATTTCAGCAGTGCAGCCTCTGAGCAGCAGCAACACCACCAATACTACCTGCTATGTGGTCTCTTACTAACATCAACATAGGGTGACCACATTTCCAAACTGCCATTCAGGGACATCCCCCCTTCCCAAAAAAAAGATGAGGGGGGATGAAGTCTCGGAGTTGATGGGGAAATAGGTGGCGGGGATGATTTTTTGGGAAAATGGCTGGTGTTAGCACTTAAAATCATCTTGACACTATGCTTGATATGATGTCAGGATGATCAAATTCCATTATTTCTATTACTACATTGTAATATATAGTGAAATAGTTCAACTCACTATGATGCAGAATCAGTGGGAACCTGAGCTTGTCACTTGCCACCAGATGCAGCATGTCACTTGAAACCATCGCCTGCCGCCAGATGCAGCATGGCAGATGCCACCCATAGCCTGCCATAAGATGCAGTGTTCCACTTAACACCTGCAGCCTGCCGCCAGATACAGTGTGCCACTTGCCACCAGCAGCATGCCACCAGATACGGTGTGCCACTTGCCACCAGATACAGTGTGCCACTTGCCAACAGCAGCCTGCCACCAGATACAGTGTTCCACTTGCCACAAGCAGCCTGCCACCAGATACAGTGTGCCACTTGCCACCAGCAGCCTGCCACCAGATACAGTGTGCCACTTGCCACCAGCAGCCTGCCACTCGATACAGTGTGCCACTTGCCACCAGCAGCATGCCACCAGATACAGTGTGCCACTTGCCACCAGATACAGTGTGCCACTTGCCACCAGCAGCCTGCCACCAGATATGGTGTGCCACTTGCCAACAGCAGCCTGCCACCAGATACAGTGTGCCACTTGCCACCAGATACAGTGTGCCACTTGCCACCAGCAGCCTGCCACCAGATACAGTGTGCCACTTGCCACCAGCAGCCTGCCACCAGATACAGTGTGCCACTTGCCACCAGCAGCCTGCCACTCGATACATTGTGCCACTTGCCACCAGCAGCATGCCACCAGATACAGTGTGCCACTTGCCACCAGATACAGTGTGCCACTTGCCACCAGCAGCCTGCCACCAGATACAGTGTGCCACTTGCCACTAGCAGCCTGCCACCAGACACAGTGTGCCACTTGCCACCAGCAGCCTGCCACGAGATACAGTGTGCCACTTGCCACCAGCAGCATTCCACCAGATATGGTATGCCACTTGTCACCAGCAGCATGCCACCAGATACGGTGTGTCACTTGCCACCAGCAGCCTTCCACCAGATACAGTGTGCCACTTGCCACAAGCAGCCTGCCACCAGATACAGTGTGCCACTTGCCACAAGCAGCATGCCACCAGATACGGTGTGTGCCACTTGCCACCAGATACAGTGTGCCACTTGCCACCAGCAGCCTGCCAACAGATACAGTGCACCACTTGTCACCAGCAGCCTGCCACCAGATACAGTGTGCCACTTGCCACCAGCAGCCTGCCACCAGATACAGTCAGCAGCCTGCCACCAGATGCAGTGTGCCACTTGCCAACAGCAGCCTGCCACCAGATACAGTGTGCCACTTGCCACCAGCAGCCTGCCACCAGATACAGTGTGCCACTTGCCACCAGCAGCCTGCCACTCGATACAGTGTGCCACTTGCCACCAGCAGCATGCCACCAGATATGGTGTGCCACTTGCCAACAGAAGCCTGCCACCAGATATGGTGTGCCACTTGCCAACAGAAGCCTGCCACCAGATACAGTGTGCCACTTGCCAACAGCAGCCTGCCACCAGATACATTGTGCCACTTGCCACAAGCAGCATGCCACCAGATACGGTGTGCCACTTGCCACCAGATACAGTGTGCCACTTGCCATCAGCAGCCTGCCACCAGATATGGTGTGCCACTTGCTAACAGCAGTCTGCCACCAGATACAGTGTGCCACTAGCCACAAGCAGCATGCCACCAGATACAGTGTGCCACTTGCCACCAGCAGCCTGCCACCAGATACAGTGTGCTACTTGCCACCCACAGCCTGCCACCAGACACAGTGTGCCATTTGCCACCAGCAGCCTGCCACGAGATACAGTGTGCCACTTGCCACCAGCAGCCTGAATCCAGATACAGTGTGCCACTTGCCACCAGCAGCATGCCACCAGATATGGTGTGCCAATTGCCACCAGCAGCATGCCACCAGATACGGTGTATCATTTGCTACCAGCAGCCTTCCACCAGATACAGTGTGCCACTTGCCACAAGCAGCCTGCCCCCAGATACAGTGTGCCACTTGCCACCAGCAGCATGCCACCAGATACGGTGTGTGCCACTTGCCACCAGATACAGTGTGCCACTTGCCACCAGCAGCCTGCCACCAGATACAGTGTGCCACTTGCCAACAGCAGCCTGCCACCAGACACAGTGTGCCACTTGCCACAAGCAGCATGCCAACAGATATGGGGTGTCACTTGCCACCAGATACAGTGTGCCAATTTCCACCTGTTACAGCCTGACACCAGATACAGTGTGCCACTTGCCACCAGCAGCCTGCCACCAGATATGGTGTGCTACTTGCCACCCACAGCCTTCCACCTGATACAGTGTGCTACTTGCCACCGGCAGCCTGCCACCAGATACAGTGTGCCACTTGCCACCAGCAGCCTGCCACCAGATACAGTGTGCTACTTGCCACCCACAGCCTTCCACCTGATACAGTGTGCTACTTGCCACCAGCAGCCTGCCACCAGATGCAGTGTGCCACTTGCCACCAGCAGCCTTCCACCAGATACAGTGTGCTACTTGCCACTGGCAGCCTGCCACCAGATACAGTGTGCCACTTGCCATAAGCAGCATGCCACCAGATATGATGTACCACTTGACACCCGCAGCCTGCCACCAGATACGGTGTACCACTTGCCAACAGAAGCCTGCCACCAGATCCAGTGTTCCACTTGCCAACAGCAGCATGCCACCAGATACAGTGTGCCACTTGCCACAAGCAGCATACGGTGTGCCACTTGCCACCAGATACAGTGTGCCACTTGCCACCAGCAGCCTGCCACCAGATATGGTTTGCCACTTGCCACCAGCAACCTGCCACCAAATACGGTGTGCTACTTGCCACCCACAGCCTGCCACCAGACACAATGTGCCACTTGCCAAAAGCAGCCTGCCACCAGACACAGTGTGCCACTTGCCACAAGCAGCATGCCATCAGATACGGTGTGCCACTTGCCACCAGATACAGTGTGCCACTTGCCACCAGCAGCCTGCCACCAGATACGGTGTGCTACTTGCCACCCACAGCCTGCCACCAGACACAGTGTGCCACTTGCCACCTGCAGCATGCCACCAGATACAGTGTGCCACTTGCCATCAGCAGCATGCCACCAGATATGGTGTGCCACTTTCCACCAGCAGCCTGACACCAGATACAGTGTGCCACTTGCCAACAGAAGCCTGCCACCAGATACAGTGTGCCACTTGCCAAGAGCAGCCTGCCACCAGATACAGTGTGACACTTGCCACCAGCAGCCTGCCACCAGATATGGTTTGCCACTTGCCACCAGCAGCCTGCCACCAAATATGGTGTGCTACTTGCCACCCACAGCCGGCCACCAGATAAAGTGTGCCACTTGCCAAGAGCAGCCTGCCACCAGATACAGTGTGCCGCTTGCCACCAGATATGGTTTGCCACTTGCCACCAGCAGCCTGCCACCAAATACGGTGTGCTACTTGCCAGCCACAGCCTGCCACCAGACACAATATGCCACTTGCCAACAGCAGCCTGCCACCAGACACAGCGTGCCACTTGCCACAAGCAGCATGCCACCAGATATGGTGTGCCACTTGCCACCAGATACAGTGTGCCACTTGCCACCAGCAGCCTGCCACCAGATACGGATTGCTACTTGCCATTTACAGCCTGCCACCAGATACAGTGTGCCACTTGCCACCAACAGCATGCCACCTGATACAGTGTGCCACTTGCCACCAGCAGCCTGCCACCAGATACAGTGTGCCACTTTCCATCAGCAGCATACCACCAGATATGGTGTGCCACTTGCCAACAGCAGCCTGCCACCAGACACAGTGTGCCACTTGCCAACAGCAGCCTGCCACCAGACACAGTGTGCCACTTGCCACAAGCAGCATTCAACCAGATACGGTGTGCCACTTGCCACCAGATACAGTGTGCCACTTGCCAACAGCAGCCTGCCACCAGATACAGTGTGCCACTTGCCACATGCAGCATGCCACCAGATACGGTGTGCCACTTGTCACCAGATACAGTGTGCCACTTGCCACCAGTAGCCTGCCACCAGATATGGTGTGCCACTTGCCATCAGCAGCATGCCACCAGATACGGTGTGCCACTTGCCACCTGCAGCCTGCCACCAGATATGGTGTGCCATTTGCCAATAGAAGCCTGCCACCAGATACAGTTTGCCACTTGCCACCAGCAGCCTGCCACCAGATACAGTGTGCTACTTGCCACCCACAGCCTGCCACCAGACACAGTGTGCCACTTGCCAACAGCAGCCTTCCACCAGACACAGTGTGCCACTTGCCACAAGCAGCATGCCAACAGATACGGTGTGCCACTTGCCACCAGATACAGTGTGCCACTTGCCACCAGATACAGTGTGCCACTTGCCACCGGATACAGTGTGCCACTTGCCACCAGCAGCCTGCCACCAGATACAGTGTGCTACTTGCCACCAACAGCCTGCCACCAGATACAGTGTGCCACTTGCCATCAGCAGCCTGCCACCAGATATGGTGTGATACTCGCCACCCACAACCTTCCACCTGATACAGTGTGCTACTTGCCACCAGCAGCCTGCCACCAGATACAGTGTGCCACTTGCCACCAGCAGTCTTCCACCAGATATAGTGTGCTACTTGCCACCGGCAGCCTGCCACCAGATACAGTGTGCCACTTGCCATCAGCAGCATGCCACCAGATACGGTCTGCCACTTGCCAACAGCAGCCTTCCACCAGATACAGTGTTCCACTTGCCACAAGCAGCATGCCACCAGATACGGTGTGCCACTTGCCACCAGATACAGTGTGCCACTTGCCACCAGCAGATATGGTTTGCCACTTGCCACCAGCAGCCTGCCACTAAATACGGTGTGCTACTTGCCACCCACAGCCTGCCACCAGACACAGTGTGCCACTTGCCAACAGCAGCCTGCCAAAAGACACAGTGTGCCACTTGCCACAAGCAGCATGCCATCAGATACGGTGTGCTACTTGCCACCAGATACAGTGTGCCACTTGCCACCAGCAGCCTGCCACCAGATACTGTGTGCTACTTGCCACCCACAGCCTGCCACCAGACACAGTGTGCCACTTGCCAACAGCAGCCTGCCACCAGACACAGTGTGCCACTTGCCACAAGCAGCATGCCACCAGATACGGTGTGCTACTTGCCACCCACAGCCTTCCACCAGATACAGTGTGCTACTTGCCACCAACAGCCTGCCACCAGATACAGTGTGCCACTTGCCACCAGATACAGTGTGCCACTTGCCACCGGATACAGTGTGCCACTTGCCACCAGCAGCCTGCCACCAGATACAGTGTGCTACTTGCCACCAACAGCCTGCCACCAGACACAGTGTGCCACTTGCCAACAGCAGCCTGCCACCAGACACAGTGTGCCACTTGCCACAAGCAGCATGCCACCAGATACGGTGTGCTACTTGCCACCAGATACAGTGTGCCACTTGCCACCAGCAGCATGCCACCAGATACAGTGTGCCACTTGCCACCAACAGCATGACATCTGATACAGTGTGCCACTTGCCACCAGATACAACGTGCCACTTGCCACAAGCAGCCTGTCACCAGATACAGTGTGCCACTTGCCACCAGCAGCCTGCCACCAGATACGGTGTGCTACTTGCCACCCACAGCCTTCCACCAGATACAGTGTGCTACTTGACACCAACAGCTTGCCACCAGATACAGTGTGCCACTTGCCACCAGATACAGTGTGCCACTTGCCACCGGATACAGTGTGCCACTTGCCACCAGCAGCCTGCCACCAGATACAACGTGCCACTTGCCACAAGCAGCCTGTCACCAGATACAGTGTGCCACTTGCAACCAGCAGCCTGCCACCAGATACGGTGTGCTACTTGCCACCCACAGCCTTCCACCAGATACAGTGTGCTACTTGCCACCAGCAGCCTGCCACCATATACAGTGTGCCACTTGCCACCAGCAGCCTTCCACCAGTTATAGTGTGCTACTTGCCACCAGCAGCCTGCCACCAGATACGGTGTGCCACTTGCCACCAGATACAGTGCGCCACTTGCCATCAGCAGCCTGCCACCAGATATGGTGTGCCACTTGCTAACAGCAGCCTGCCACCAGATAAAGTGTGCCACTAGCCACAAGCAGCATGCCACCAGATACAGTGTGCCACTTGCCACCAGCAGCCTTCCACCAGATACAGTGTGCTACTTGCCACCCACAGCCTGCCACCAGACACAGTGTGCCATTTGCCACCAGCAGCCTGCCACGAGATACAGTGTGCCACTTGCCACCAGCAGCCTAACACCAAATACAGTGTGCCACTTGCCACCAGCAGCATGCCACCAGATATGGTGTGCCACTTGCCACCAGCAGCATGCCACCAGATATGGTGTATCATTTGCTACCAGCAGCCTTCCACCAGATACAGTGTGCCACTTGCCACAAGCAGCCTGCCCCCAGATACAGTGTGCCACTTGCCACCAGCAGCATGCCACCAGATACGGTGTGTGCCACTTTCCACCAGATACAGTGTGCCACTTGCCACCAGCAGCCTGCCACCAGATACAGTGTGCCATTTGCCACCAGCAGCCTGCCACCAGACACAGTCAGCAGCCTGCCACCAGATACAGTGTGCCACTTGCCACAAGCAGCATGCCACCAGATATGGTGTGCCACTTGCCAACAGAAGCCTGCCACCAGTTACAGTGTGCCACTTGCCAAAAGCAGCATGCCACCAGATACGGTGTGCCACTTGCCACCAGATACAGTGTGCCACTTGCCACCAGCAGCCTGCCACCAGATATGGTGTGCCACTTGCCAACAGAAGCCTGCCACCAGATACAGTTTGCCACTTGCCACCAGCAGCCATCCACCAGATAAGGTGTGCTTCTTGCCAACCACAGCCTGCCACCAGACACAATGTGCCACTTGCCAACAGCAGCCTGCCACCAGACACAGTGTGCCACTTGCCACAAGCAGCATGCCAACAGATATGGGGTGCCACTTGCCACCAGATACAGTGTGCCAATTTCCACCTGTTACAGCCTGACACCAGATACAGTGTGCCACTTGCCACCAGCAGCCTGCCACCAGATATGGTGTGCTACTTGCCACCCACAGCCTTCCACCTGATACAGTGTGCTACTTGCCACCAGCAGCCTGCCACCAGATACAGTGTGCCACTTACCACCAGCAGCCTTCCACCTGATACAGTGTGCTACTTGCCACCGGCAGCCTGCCACCAGATACAGTGTGCCACTTGCCACCAGCAGCCTGCCACCAGATACAGTGTGCTACTTGCCACCCACAGCCTTCCACCTAATACAGTGTGCTACTTGCCACCAGCAGCCTTCCACCAGATGCAGTGTGCCACTTGCCACCAGCAGCCTTCCACCAGATACAGTGTGCTACTTGCCACTGGCAGCCTGCCACCAGATACAGTGTGCCACTTGCCATCAGCAGCATGCCACCAGATATGGTGTGCCACTTGACACCAGCAGCCTGCCACCAGATACGGTGTGCCACTTGCCAACAGAAGCCTGCCACCAGATCCAGTGTGCCACTTGCCAACAGCAGCATGCCACCAGATACAGTGTGCCACTTGCCACAAGCAGCATACGGTGTGCTACTTGCCACCAGATACAGTGTGCCACTTGCCACCAGCAGCCTGCCACCAGATACTGTGTGCTACTTGCCACCCACAGCCTGCCACCAGACACAGTGTGCCACTTGCCAACAGCAGCCTGCCACCAGACACAGTGTGCCACTTGCCACAAGCAGCATGCCACCAGATACGGTGTGCTACTTGCCACCAGATACAGTGTGCCACTTGCCACCAGCAGCATGCCACCAGATACAGTGTGCCACTTGCCACCAACAGCATGACATCTGATACAGTGTGCCACTTGCCACCAGATACGGTGTGCTACTTGCCACCCACAGCCTTCCACCAGATACAGTGTGCTTCTTGCCACCAGCAGCCTGCCACCATATACAGTGTGCCACTTGCCACCAGCAGCCTACCACCAGTTATAGTGTGCTACTTGCCACCAGCAGCCTGCCACCAGATACAGTGTGCCACTTGCCATCAGCAGCATGCCACCAGATACGGTGTGCCACTTGCCACCAGCAGTCTTCCACCAGATACAGTGTGCCACTTGCCAACAGCTGCATGCAACCAGATACAGTGTGCCACTTGCCACCAGCAGCCTGCCACTGCCTCCAGTACTCTGCCCGGGTGGATAGAAAGGACAGGGCCTGCATAGTCAATCAAATCCTTGGAGCCCCCACCCCTCCTGAGCTGGGATGGTATGGCCGTGTGTGTATGCTAGCAGTATTGATCAGACCAAGTTCTACAGGGGGGTTGTGTGTGCAAGCCTTTGGGCTCACACTGGTGTGCTGCAGTCGGCTGCACTGCTTGTGTATCTGCAGTTTTAGCTTGCAGTCCTATTGATACAGGTTTTTGATGCATTTTCGGACAGTGTGCCAATGATAAGGTGTAGCATGTAGGAATTTTGGTGTGCTTTCATAAAATGCAGAAAAAACACACAACCTAATAGAAATCAATAGGACTGTGAGTAAAACGCAGGAAAACTGTGGATACACCAGCAATGGGCCAAAACATAGCAAATCAGTGTGAACCCACCTAAAAGCACAGGGGACCGAGCACTACCACAAGCTGATGACACAATTCTAAACACTTTGGCTGCAGTTATAACAGCTACTACTGGAGGAAAAGTTAAAAACAAGGGGAAGGGAGATAGGAGTCCAGTCACTGAGCTCACATTTGGATGGTCCCTGGAGGCTTATCACTCAGAGATATCCTCTTCACCTTCTATCTGCCGGTGTTCTGTTCATAATTTCCCACCCACATGGCTCCTTCACTGCACACAGCACACAAACTTCACAGAGGAGAGGGGAAAGGCAGAGCCGACTCAGCCTCTCCCATTTGTGTAAGGGGGAACTGTGCACTGTGTGTAATAACCACAGTGAGCAAACACAGGTACAGCCAGACACCCCTACATTTACACACAGCTTCTCCTGTCCCGTAGAAGTTTATGGACAGGAGAAAATTGGGCTTATACTGCTGGCTGGGGGGGACGATTTTAAGGCAGGGGCCTGGAGCTGCAGCTCCATCAGCCCCTATGTTAATCTGGCCCTGAGGGCAAGTACTTCAAAGAGTTCATCTCAATTTATAAAAAAATCTGAACAAACTGACAAAAAGATCAAAATTTCTACTACCTATAGCAACTAAGGATAGTACACATATATATATATATATATATATATATATATATATATATATAACGTATATATCTGTGTATCATTTAAATAGACACGATGTACAGATGGGATTGTTTACACTTTATTAAAAAGGAGATTATGAGGGTGGCGAAGGGAGGGTGGGGTTATAAAAGGTTAGAGGAGACACAAAAGGGTAGAGAAACACAGAGGAGATGGATTTGAGGCACCGATAGTATATAAGAAGGGTGTATAATAATATATTGAAGGTTATTTAAGTTTGAAATCATACACGACATTGGAAATATGATATAGTAATATGTATATGTTCTGAGGTGCCTCTCGATCGGTGATATATGTTTTTGTAAATATAATAAAAATAGAAGAATTAAAAAAGGATAGTACTTAAAGTGATTGTAAAGCTTTAAATGTTTTTATTTTTTTTTTTCATTAAAATAATAAACATGTTATACTTACCTGCTCTTTGCAATGGCTTTCAACAGAGCAACCCCAATTCTCCTCTTCTAGAGACCCCGCTGGTGCTCTTGACTCCTCCTCCCACCAAGTGCTTGCATAGGAGGCACCTTTCTATTGGAGCACTAGTGTGTGCTGTGTTCGATCCCAAGCGGGGTTGTTTGCATCTCTTTAGACACACAGCCCTGCTTGGTCCCACCCACCCACTCTCTGCTCACAGATTTTGACTGCCAATGGCTCCGACTTCTCTCAGCCAAGCTTGTGAGAGCAGGGAGTGGGTAGAAGAGCTGCTGCAGGCAAGCACAGAATCAGGCTTGGGCTCAGGTGAGTATTTAGGGTGGCAGGAGAGAGCAACTTTTAAAAGGTTTCTTATCTTAATGCAGAGAATGCATTGAGGTAAAAAAATAAGCCTTTACCTTTTTTCAACCACTTTAGTAGCTGAAGTTCATAGTTCGCTTTCTACTCTGGAACTCAATGTTCTTGGCAGGTTCTACCTGGTGAATCTAGCACAAAATCAGGGATTTTCTAAGACCCTATACATATCTTTAAAGTGAGAACATCCTATTTTATTTTACACACGGTCAGATTTTCTAATGGAAAATGTTCGATGGGAGCTTTTTGTTTGAAATTCCAACTGTGTGTAGGCTCCATCGGACATTTTCCATCGGAATTTCCGTCACACAAAATTTGAGATCTGAATCCGTTGTCGGAAAGTCCGATTGTGTGTACACAATTCCGACGCACAGGTGGGTACACTTCTTACCTGTCCACTGGTAAGAAGTGTCAAAATCCAAAAATATGAATACACACTGTACAAATTGAAGTACATTTTTACATTCTGCAATTATCTATCAAGATAATATGATAATAGGAGAACAAAACTTTAAACAGTACCATTTGAAAGTATTCAGGCAGGCACTTGCACTACATGCTTTGGTGAATTCATCCATAAATATCAACACAAAAGAGGTAGGTATATTGTGTATTGGTTTGGCAAAGTCAGCAGATAGAGTTTTGGTATCGGTTGACTTAGCGGTTGGGGGGAGGGAGGGTTCCAAATGAGTTTGGGCCCCCAAAAAAAAGCCTCTTGCACTCTGCCGGAATTTAAGGACAGCAATAAAACATATGGACACATATTAGGGGGTGTTTAGGGTAAGCACTACAATGGAGCTGACAAAATACATTGTTAAGTGACTAGGCTAGGTGTGTATGGGCCCAGGATAGCATGCTGGGGAGCTTAGTAAAGGCATAAAAAAGTAGCAGTAAAAGCATACAGCATGCATGAGGACAAAGAGGACATTCACAGCATTTTACAATCATTGTAATTATGGAATGATGAAATAAATACAATACATTAGCAAACATTAAATACATAGAATGTGATGTTAAAGGATAAAACTTACCTTAATATAGTCCTTCTGCAGGACCTGAATGATGGCAGAACAGGTCTCTTGAATATTGATTCCCAGAGCCTGGGGGGAGATGTCAGTCATGAACTTCAGGTCCTGGAGACTTTTCCCCATCGCCAAGTACTGCAAGGTGACGACGAGCCTTTGCTCGGGAGTGATAGCTTGCCGCATGCAGGTGTCCTGCTTCGTAATATAAGGGGTCAGCAAAGCCAAGAGACAGTGAAAGACGGGGTCCGTCATCCAGAGATAATTCTTGAAATCATCAGGATTATTCTCCTGGAGCTGCCGCAACAAAGGCATATGACAGAATTGGTCGCGATTAAGCAACCAATTCTTGGTCCAAGAACTCCTCCTCAGCCCTGTTCATGGACTGGACTTGGGTCAAAGCAATAACTCCAACACCAAGCCCAACAATAGCACAAACTCTACAATGAGTATGTAACCGCAACATGGCTAATAAATGAAGGGCTGCTCAGAATGAACTGACAGAGCGCACTGAAAATCAGAAAGGACCTGACAAGAATGAGCTGAAATTAAGAAACGAGCAGACAAGAACGCACTGAAAAGCGAACTATAAAAAAATGCACTGAAAGAGAGGAATGAACTGACAAGCAAGCACTGAAGAACAGATACGAACCGACAAGCACAAACTGAAAAGCAGAAACGAACTGAAAAGTACAAGGCTGAAAAGCGCAAATCATCTCTCACCAAACTTCTACTAACACGAGATAAACACGAGACTAGCAGAAGGACCCCAAAGGGTGGCGCACTGGCTATTGAACTTCCTTTTTATCAGCTGTCGTACGTGTTGTATGTCACTACATTCGCAATTGTTGGCCAACATTTGTGTGACCGTGTGTATGCAAGACAAGTTGGGGCCAACACCCTTCGAAAAAAACTATTTATGTACAAAGGAGAATCTGAAAAAATACATTACATTGGCCTTCCAGAGGGCAAGTACTGCAAAGAGTTCATCTCAATTTATAACAAAATCTAAACAAACTGACAAAAAGATCAGAATTTCTACTATCTATAGCAACTAAGGATAGTACTTACATATATACTGTATATATACATATATATGGATATGGATTTGAGGCACCAATAGTATTTATGGGTGTTCATTTTACTATGTTTTTCTTAAGGAGGAAATAAAAAGTGTGTATAATAATATATTGAAGGTTATTTAAGTTTGAAATCATACACAACATTGGAAATATGCTATAGTAATATGTATACGGTCTGAAT
Organism: Lithobates septentrionalis; assembly: GCA_037952835.1. Lineage (NCBI taxonomy): Eukaryota > Metazoa > Chordata > Amphibia > Anura > Ranidae > Lithobates > Lithobates septentrionalis. Next base: position 1,957,111 of record JBBDGP010001556.1, on the reverse strand, counting down.
TGCCTCTCGATCGGTGATATATGTTTTTCTTAAAATAATAAAAATAAAATAATTAAAAAACGATAGTACTTAAAGTGATTGTAAAGCTTTAAATGTTTTTATTTTTTTTTCATTAAAATAATAAACATGTTGTTTGCATCTCTTTAGACACACAGCACTGCTTGGTCCCACCCACCCACTCTCTGCTCACAGATTTTAACTGACAGCAGCAGGAGCTAATGGCTCCGACTGCTCTCAGCCAAGCTTGTGAGAGCAGGGATTGGGTAGAAGAGCTGCTGCAGGGGAGCACAGGATCATGCTTGGGCTCAGGTGAGTATTTAGGGTGGCAGGATGGGCAGGCGAGAGCAACTTTTAAAAGGTTTCTTATCTTAATGCAGAGAATGCATTGAGGTAAAAAAATAAACCTTTACCTTTTTCAACCAATTTAGGAGCTGTAGTTCCTAGTATAGCATGGCATGAAGCACTTTCTCAGGATCTTAGGGGCAGAGCCAAAATGTCTGCTTTCCCCTTAAATAGTGTAGGAGACAACCAACCAACATTCTCAGTTTTATGGTGTGTTAGCTTTCTACTCTGGAACTCAATGTTCTTGGCAGGTGCTACCTGGTGAATCTAACACAAAATCAGGCATTTTCTAGGACCCTATACATATCTTTAAAGTGAGAATATCCTATTTTTGAAGGCTAATGCCCTGTACATACGGTTGGATTTTCCAATGGAAAATGTTCGATGGGAGCTCTTTGTCGGAAATTCTGACCGTGTGTAGGCTCCATCGGACATTTTCCATCGGAATTTCCATCACACAAAATTTGAGATCTGGATCTCAAATTTTCCGACAACAAAATACGTTGTCGGAAAGTCCGATCGTATGTACACAATTCCGACACACAAAGTTTCACGCATGCTCGGAATCAAGCAGAAGAGGCTCACTGGCTATTGAACTTCATTTTTCTCTGTGTCGTATGTGTTGTACGTCACCGCGTTCTTGACATTCGGAATTTCCGACAAGCTTTGTGTGACTGTGTGTATGCAAGACAAGTTTGAGCCAACATCCGTCGGAAAAAAATCCATGGATTTTGTTGTCGGAATGTCCGATCAATGTGCGATCGTGTGTACGCGGCATAAAGGTTTTGAAGAAAAAGGTGAGCATAAAGAGAAAAAATAAAAAAGGAAAAAAGAAAACCAGGAAAGACCAAATGAGCAAGGAAATAAAATGGCTTTTAAGCCCAAAAACTATGTTATAATTTTTAAAAGAATCTAAATAACATATGTCTTAAAAATTGTTAATAAATAGCAATATGAATGGTATGCAAAATTTCAGCATAAATCAGTGGAAGAATGATAAAGCTAGAAAAGTTGACCTGGGTGTTGCACGACAAACAGGTCCCCATTTAATCACTCTGGCATGTTTGATAACTTTTGGCGCCTCTCAAAGCAGAGATGAAAGTTCTACTGGGAGAGTGTGGTCTCCCCTGGCAACAAGAGAAAAGGTATAGTCTGGATGGTGGAGCTGCTGTGGAAAGGTGTTCCCAAAAAGGCTTTGATGTCCAGGATTCTCTTGTTTTACCCTATGGCCATATGAGGAAATGCACCAGGGAAAGTGCCACAGAGAAATGGTTTGTGAGGCAATGCATGCAAAAGGAGATGGCAATACCCGCCAACTGAAATGGTAAGACTATTGCTGTTACAAATGTGAGAAAGACTTATTATATGACTAATCCAGGTGAAGATATGCCCCGTACACATGGTCGGATTTTCCGATGGAAAATGTTCGATCGGAGCATGTTGTCGGAAATTCCGACCGTGTGTGGGCTCCATCGGACATTTTCCATCGGATTTTCTGACACACAAAGTTGGAGAGCAGGAGATAAAATTTTCCGACAACAAAATCCGATCGCGTCAATTCCGACCGTGTTTGGCCTGTTCCGACGCACAAAGTGCCACGCATGCTCAGAAGAAATTCCGACACGGAACAGCTCGGTCTGGTAAACTTAGCGTTCGCAATGGATACAGCACTTTCGTCACGCTGCAATGGTAAAAATGTTTTAATACAGCGCACTCTCTTCTTCTTTATAATGTGACAAGAATTAAGTAGTTTTGCTGCTCATATTCACACACACTTCTCACAATTTTTTTTTTTGTTTTTTTATTGGGATTCCCTGAATATATTGTTATTTGTCACATCTGACAGAATGTTTTTTATTTATTTATTTATTTTTTTTTGGATTTTAAGTCATTTTTGGTTTCGATTTTATGTTTGTATTTTTTCCAAGGCTGATCTTTGTTTAATGTTGTTTTTAGTTTGACTCCAGAATATTTTTGTGTGTGTTTTGTGTGTCAAGGTACCCCAACACCATTGATATCTTTTATTATTTAATCTCAAGGATCTTGTTTGGTGTTGGTGTCCATTGTTAATTTCACATTGTATATTTGAAATGTACCTGAATCCTCACAAACAAACTGTCCTTTTTGAAGTTAAACACACATAGGCAAGTATAATTGAAACAAAAATTCCTTTATTAAGGGCTCAGAACCAAACAAAGAGGAAGGCAACACTGGATCAACAGGAGAAATTAGCGAAGCCTGGGACCCCCACGGCAGACATCAATTCTTGAACATCAAAATTGGTGGCCTGAGGAGTCCATATGTAAGGGAGGGCAGTCTAGTCCAGAATTTGCAGAGATCCGGAAAGCAGCAGATGACATCTGTGTCCCCAGGCTGTGGTACCACAAGAGGCTGCATCTTTTGGTCGACCAGACTGGATCCAGGGTCCTCACTTTCTGGTCTTCCTTCCACGCTTCCTTCCGGGTGTGGCTGTGCTGTTGGAGATGTGGCAGGAGGAGGAGTAGGACCTGGAGGAGGAGGAGGACTGGGAGGACCTGGAGGAGAGGGAGGAGGAGAAGGACCTGCAGGAGGAGGAGGAGGACCATCTGTGAGTTCGCAAAGGTGTGTCTGAGCTGTAATTTGGCCCCTCATACCTTTGTTAAGAGCCTCCAATATGAGCAACTCACACATGACTTGTCCCTCCTCCATCCTCTGCATTTTATAGGCAATGGTGGCAGCAATGTCCTCCTCCACGGTGTGTGGTGCTCCCAGGACCTCTGTAGCCCTCCAAAAGAGTCCTCTGCCAGCCTCCTCTAGGGCACTCCTCCTCCTGCCACTTTCTCTTTCCAGGGGGAGTGGAGGGACCGGCTCCTCCACATGTTGCCTGGAAGGCCCAGGTTGGGCGTCAGAAGCCTCAGCCAGGGGGGAAGGAAGCGTGGAAGGAAGACTGGAGAGGGATGGCCTGGGTTCAGTCTGGCCTGCCAGAAAATGCAGCCTGTCGTAGTACCACATCCTGGGGACATAGATGTCATCTGCTGCTCCGGATCTCTGGGAATCCAGGACTTTCTGGCGCTCCCTCACATATGTGCTCCTCAGGCCACCAATTAAGATCTTCAAATAGGTGATGTCTGCCGTGGGGATCACCTGCTTCACAATTTCACACAATTGCTCCAGTGCTGCCTTCCTCTTTGCTTGGTTCTTGTAATGTGGATGGTTAATCTCCCACAGACATGGCAGCTCCCTTAACATATCAATGAATAGTGACATGAAGTCATTATCTTTAACTAAGATATCCATGTTCACTGCAAGACACAACACAAGACAAAGCCTAATGTCAGACAAAACTCTCCTAATCTTGTTACAATATAGGCCTCAATCTAGAAGCAGTATAGGCACAAGTTTGTCTCTTACCTTCGTTCTTACGATCGGCGCGTCCAATTCTCCTTCCTCCGCTCACAGATCGTACGTAATACGCACGTGTGTTACACTTTATATACACTGCGCATGCGTGTAACTCCGCCCGCCCCTGACGTTCTTTCTAGTCTATTCCCCACCCCTTTTCGTTTGGCGCAGTGGGTGAAGAGCACATGGCGGAGTCACAGCAGGTGCGTGCTAATTATAGCAACGAGGAGGAGGTGGAAGAAAGCCCGGAGACAGAAACGTCCCGATCCAGAAGGAGAAGATTTAAGACCACAAATATGTCCTTTGGGGAGATGTTGGAGATGGTCGACATCCTGAAGAAGGCCGACTATGATGGGAAGTATGGACCTTACCCCAACCGCAATATCAAAAAGGCCAAGATCATGGCGAAAGTGGTCAAAAGTCTGCACAGTAATTTCGGGGTACGACGATCGAAAGATCAGCTCAGGAAGCGGTGGTCGGACCTGAAATTAAGAGAGCCCGAGCAGTACAGAAAGTTCCGGAGAGTGCTGCAAAAAAGTAAGTAGTTGTGCTGTGTTCATATTCTTTTTGTCTTTATTACGTTCGTGCTGCTCCATATGCTTTTCTTAATTGTACAGTTTCAAATGTCAATTTTAATGTTCATGGGCCCATTATTCCTTCGTATCCAACATTTTGTTTCCCCTCTAAAACACCATTGTTTAGGCCATATGCATTTTCCAACATTTTTTAAGGCCTACTTGGATGCAAAATATTTGGTGGTGTAGATGGGTTTGTTACTAGAATGAATTGCAAACTAGATTCTGTGTAAAAGGAGAGGACACTGAGCAGCTGTTTTCACATATGGACACTGGAGCACAAGTGTGGGACACCAGAACAACATTTTTATTA